>PVJH01000153.1:0-139903 GCA_004026705.1 Nesogale talazaci
ACATTTTATAAAGAAAATTAGCATAATGCTTCAAGAGAAGCATTAATAGTGTGAAAATAGATAACATCCAGTACAAGAATAGATTTTCAACATCTGTTATTAAAATAAAATATGAATAAAATTTAATATGCCATTGGACAAAAATAGAATACTAAATTTTAAAAAATGGTCATTAAATTTTGGTAAAAATTTGAGTAATTTAAAAATCCATGTACTGATGGATAGAGTTTAAATGTCAGCCATGTTGATAAACAAATTTACAATTTGTTTTTCAAATATAAATATATATGTATAAAATCCAGCTATTTCACTTTGGTGTTTATACAGGAGAAAAGATAGCACAGATCCATATTAATTGTACAAAAATGTTCATATCAATTTTATTTCTATGTAAAAATAAAAGTCCCTCAAAAACAGGTGGATGAATAATGGTAAAAATGTCAGCAATGAAGCAACTTGAAAAATCAAGACAAGACTCAAACTTCCATGTATATTAAAATGTTTTCACCCATTGTTTCATTAGTCATACTGTAGTATTTCGAATACTTTGATACAGGAAGCTGTACTTTGGTATTTGAAGTTTCATTTTGAACCACATCACTATGAAATACTCATTTTGATTCACATAATTAAATTAAAAACTATGCAAGAAATAACAAGTCGAAAAGAAGTGACATCACATACTTAAAAAAAATATCTATTCTTAAATACCACTGTCAGTCTAGGGTTATACCAGATGTCTACAAGGAAAACCAACAGATGACTATTATTCAAAGTTATGCATTAACCACTAAAGCCAGAGATGAGGATATTAAAAAAATTTACCAATGTCTGAGATCTGAAATTCTGTGTGTAATTAAGATGCATTGATATTCATTGGTGATTGGAATTAAAAAGCTTGAATCAACAGAAGATGGAAAAACTCCCTATCGTTGAGTCAATGTCTCCTCACAACAGCCTTACATGACATGGTGGAATAAGCCAGTGAGTTTCTGAGTAGAGTTTCAGACTCTTTACAACAGTAGAGTCTTTCTCCCTCAGAGCAGCTGGTGATCTCCAGCCACTGACCTTGCAGATTGTGTAACCACTTGTTCACCAGGACTCTTAGTAATGAAATTAATTTTGAAAATCCAAAAGAATTTACTTAATAGCATTGGGTTTGAGATTTGGGTTCATGTATATGTGAAAAATGGAAATGAACAAGGGAAAGCAAAGGATTGAACTTTTTTTTGTAATTAAACTTTGATTAAGAATATCAAATATGCCATTAGACTGTCAAAAGAATGAATACATCTTTGTTGAAATAAGTCAAGCCAGCAATCTCCTGAGAAGTGAGGGTGAGGGAATTTCATGTCTTAGACTTTGGGCACATATCAATTGGAACCATTCCCTAGAGCAGGGGTCGTCAAACTTTTTAAACAGGGACCAGTTCACTGTCCCACTGACTGGTGGTAGGCTGGACTACAGTTTCAAAAAAAAAATCTATGAACAAATCTCTATGCACAGTGCACATATCTTATTTTTAGTAAAAAATCAAATACAACGATTAAAATGAAGAACGAATTAAGTTAAATCAACAAACTTACCAATATTTCAATGGGAACTATGGGCCTGCTTGTAGCTAATGAGATGGGCAATGTCTGGTTCCATATTTTTCGCTGCTAGTCATAACAAGTCATACAAGTGTGCATCAATTAGTCTAAACCTGCTTGGAGATTTCAGATATTTTATTCTGGAAAAAGTTTGTTCACAGACACAAGTGCTGCCAAATATGGCTGCTATTTTGAGTGCATGGTTTCTGAGATTAGGATACGTGTCAGAGGGGAGAGAGGCATAGAATTTAGGAAGGTTGTGTGAATGCATCTTTCAGAGAGTTACCATTCTGCAGTTCAGCCAGTTCCATTAGGTACGTTGTATCCATATTTTCAATGTCAATAGAAAATGAGTTTTGGAACATCTCCTGTTTATAGAGATGAAGCTCTTTAATTATAAATTGAACTCCTTTTGCAACTTTTCCAGCGAATTCACACATGTTTTATTTGGGAATGCAACCAATGGTTTTTCTTCTAACAGATTTTAAGTCGTGGGAAGATGATAGAAAATTTCTTCCTTCACTTGTTTGATGAGGAGGCTAATTTAACTTCAAATTCTTTCACATGTGATTGCATATGACAGTTTAGCTTCCCTTTCCTTGAAGTTGCACCTTGAAACTGTTGAGTAGCTCTGTGACATCTGTCAGAAAGGCATGGTGCCATTTCCATTCTGCATCATTGAGCTCTGTTGCTCCTCTTTTTTGAAAGCAGAAAAGCTATAGTCTATAGAAGTAATACATAGAAATGTTTCAAAACTCTCCTTTAACTCACCCAACAGACATCTGTGGGTACAGAACATCTTCATAGACAACATTTAGCTCAGACAGAAATTCCTGGAATTGTCTGTAGTTCAGTGCATTAGCTCTAATGAAACTAACATAAGATAGCACAATTTTCATAACAGAGTCCCACTTTGGTGATTTACGACACAGCGCATGGTTTTTCAGGCCATGAATGGATATTGGATAAGAATGGTTATGTTTATCCATCTCTTAGTTAATGCGAGCAATTACTCCTTTCATAGACCCCACCATGATAGGAGCACCATCAGTTGTCACACTGGCTAGGTTAGTCCAGTTCAGCTCCAAACCATACACAGTTTGGCAAACCTTTGCATAAATATCCTCTCCTATAGCTGTTCCTTTGATGCTTTGCAGTTTGACAAGCTCTTCTGTGACTTCAAAATAGTCATTCATTCCACAAATACAAATTAGAAGTTATGCAGAATCATGAACATCATTACTTCCATCTAGTGGCAAGAAAAAAATAGGAAAGGTTTGTTTGTTTGTTTTGTGGAGTTTTGCAAATGCTGATACAAATTGTCTCCCATTTCTTTGATTCTTCGTGTAATTGTAGGTCCTGAAAGAACCACTGTACTAAATAAATCAGCCTTCTCTGGACACATCTCTTTGGAACAGAAAGCAGTCATTCTTTAACAAATTCTCCCTCCATGAATGGTCTGTCTGTGTACACTATCAGATTGGCAACTTGAAAACTTGCTTGCAGTGATAAAATATTTAGCTGCTTCTACTTCACAAAAGTATTTTGCTGAGTTGTTGATGTATTTTTCAGCTTTAATATTTTATCTTTTCTCACTTCTCCAAACAAACAATTATATTTATCTTTATGTTGAGTTTGATAGTGTCAATGCAAATTACATTCTTTCAACACAGACACTATATTCTGACATATCAAACACATAGCTCTTTCCTTGTAATGCATGAAAAAGTAACCATAAGTACACTGTTCTTTGAATATCTTACACTCTGAGTTGATTTTTCTATTTCTTGATATCACTACTTCCTAAGAATTCCAATTTACTATTAGTAAAATATATATGTATATGTATTTTTATATATCACTACAAAAATATACCAGCAATAACTTTGCCTATGCAGAAACTACACTGTCCATCAATGCAGTCTGATCAGTGTCCATCAATGCAGCCTTCCCAGTCCACATCATTGCAGCCTCACCAGTGCCCATATGGGTGGAACTCCGCTTTTACCTCACGCTCACACTGGTGCCAGGCTGGAACTGGTCTGATTACAGAACAGGTTCCTCCACTATCTTTCCATTTCACACGACCCTGTGCAAACTGAACTGTGATCTGTGAACTCGCACAGGAATCTGATCGCCTGGGTGAGAAAACCCATACAATCAGATTCCACTGCAGGAAAATGAAGGCACATAGGCATTTTTTCTTCTGAATCTAATATGAATTCAGTCATACAATTATTATTACCATGAATAGTAAAACTTTGGCACATACATTTTTACTAACAATGTGATGGTTAAACTGGAATACAACAAAATTATCGAGATGTTGATTGTGTCACAAACTAATGATCTTCACATAATTTTTGTTTTTACCTGTATTTTAATTTTAATGTATGTGTAACCTCTTGTAATTTGTGGTAATTATTGATGATAGAAAAGGTAAATTAGTGTAGATTTGTAAATCAACTTTTCTGTGGGATGCTGTTTTTATTTGCTTTATTTGCTTTATTCAAGCAAAGTATTTTGTTGTCACTCCTATGCTTATGTCTAAATCTAATCATCATAAAATTTGTTTCAAAGTTGAATGATATATTTTCTGAATTCTATTGTGAAAAAGTTTAATATATATAATTTTAATTCTCTTGTTTTGTATGTGATCAACTCAATTCTAATTCAATGCTGCACCCTCTTCTCTGTCTAGCTTGAAGTTCAGGCAGTTTTCCATTAATGTACTACTGCAAACTTTTTAAATTATCCTCAGAATAATTTTACTTACATATGTTATTGATATATTGCTTGATAATTTCCATACAGGATTGTCTCACCTCTCTTTGAAATTGCCTTAGCTAGTTCTCTGCCTCAGCTGGTAAAGATCACTTCATGGCACATATCCTTGAGAAGCCACATGGACCTACCCTGATGCAGTACTGGCTACTGGAGAAAGAAATCATAAAGATGGAGAGTAGATGGTTATTTGACTTCTGCCTTATGGGAGTGTTTCTTCTTTGGCTAGCCAGAAGTCAGATATGCACACGTAGTTTACTGGGTTGTTTTCTGGAAAAAAACACGGGAAGTTAATGTTTTGATAATTGTGCTTGGTTGTAGTTTTTGGTTATTCCTGTGTGGAATGGCAAACTGAATGTTCTTAATGCGTAGTTTGAGCTCAGAGTTAGAAATCGTCATCTGAATTTTCAGAAACCATGGTGCTTAAGGAAAATCGTTAACAGAAGGTCAAAATATCTGACAGAAAGTCTGGATCTGGTTTGATGCTCTTAGAGACCTAATCTTACGTTTTTGTATAAATCAAATAGTTTAGAAAAGGATTTAGATAATTTAAATAAGGATTGAGCTTGACGGTTTGAAGAATTGAGTTTAGGATCTGATTCTACTTTGATTATACTAATTTCTTCTGCTTATGATTCATAGAAAGATTTGAGGAAGTATAAAATACAGAGTGTATAAGCCCACTTGCCTTGAGTCATTGATTTGATCTTTAGAAGGGTTTATGGCAGCCCTGTAATGAAGACTCTGAAAAGATATGACCTACCAAATGCTTTGGAGTACTTAGGCTATTTGCATTCCAAGAGGTTTTTGCCTAGGGGACTCTTGACAGATTGAAGAATAAAGGAACCCTTTGGAATTTTAAGTTTGAACTACTGGTCTCTGTCAGAGATTGGAAAAAAATCTGGAACCATTAAGAAAACTCCTCTCTAGGAGTGATCATTTAAGGGAAACTCTGGCAGCCTAAAATGCTTGTGAAGTGAACACCTGGATCCACTTGTTGAATGAGTGGGAGAAAAGCAGCAATAAAGAGACAGGTTGAGTCTGGCCACTGATACCCCTTAAACTTGGTTTCCAGAAATCAGAGAAGACAAGAGCAGTTGACAGGTCTGAAGTCCTTGAAACACTGCTGAAGCTAAGTGAGGCAGCCCAGAATTTTACCAGATGTAGATGTTTTTGAGCCTGTGAACTGTTGCATATTGTTTCTATCTGTCCTGATTTAACTTTGCTTATGGATGCAGACTTTACAAAGTTCCAACTGAAATGATGATTCTTCACATCAAAAAATATAATTGTTTCTTCAGAGCACTTGGGTTGATATAAGTGGGGAGTATAGAATTTGGATACCCACAATTGGGCAGATGAAATCATGAGGTGGTTGGCTTACAAAATTTCATAAGTGGGGGAATATATTCACAGGATTATAAGATTAAGGTGTTGGTTTTACTCAACTGCAATTGTTAGGCATAGGATATTTTTGTTTTATTCACTTATAAAAGTTAAGTTTAAATGAGGGTTGCACAGTTTTAATTGTATACATTTTTAATTTTATCCTATTAGGTACAGATATTTTATTATTATTTGTTTTAAAATTATATATCTGACTAAAGAATTGTGTATAGGTGCCAAGTTGGCAAGGGGTGGATTGTGACAGAGATCAGTAAGTTTATTGTGGAAACTTGACCAGTGAACACATGTGGAATTACTAATTGAAGGGCAGTTTCATTGAAGGGAAGGGGGGCAAATTGCTCAGCGAGTCTCATCTTCTCATCTTTTCCTAGGATGATCAGACCAGTGTTCTGCTGCCTTAGCTAGTTCTCTGCCTCAGCTGGCAAGGCCCACTTCATGCAAGATTTCCCAGAGGAGAAACCACATGGGCCTAGCTTGATGCAGCCCTGGGGCATTGAGAACCTGAGTGGAGACCCCTGCCAGTGCTGACATGCTTACATGCTCACTGATCTGACTTTCTTCCTGCAGTTGGTATCTTTGTTTTGTGAGTTTGAGTAGTACTTTGTAGTTTGGTGTCAAGCATATGGGCTAATGTTGACCTGGATTGGACTGGGTTGAGATGCTTTCTTTATGTACACTTACCTTTTATATAAAACTCTCTGTTATAAATAAATGAATGTCTACGAATTTGTTTCTCTAGATTCCCCAGACTAACACAACTAGAGAAGAAGTTATAAGAAGGTTTGCTTTAGTGCAAAGAAGAGATAGACTACTAAAAGCAAATAATTGATTTTCATTTCATAGCTAATTTGCAGAAGGTCTACTGGTTAAATAATTCCATCATGCTATCATATAGTTGATGTGGATAAATGTCATTTTTAAATGAAGAAAACAGAGCTGTTTACATTGAATTGTATTCTGGGATAGGACCATTTTTATTAAGATGTTGACTAGATAAATTACAAATGGTCAATGCACTCAACCACTAACTTAAGTTACAAGGTCTTGTCTACCAAGAGGCATCTCTAACTAATTGTGTGGTGATCCACTTTGGGAAATCAGCCACTAAAAACACCTATCAAGCACAAGTTATGCTGGCCCACATGGGGTTGGCAGAAGTGGGGACAGACTTGATAATGACCCCCAAATTATATACCTATCTGTTATGTTTTCCTTCTGGAAAAAAAAGTGCCTGAATTACTTTCCATAAATATAGGCATGTATTGCTAACAGTATAATTCATTCAAATGTCACAATGCTGGTAAAAGGATATTGATTTTACCTATGAACAATCAATTTCTATGAAACTATCTAGCCACTTTTCTGTATAAAAGGCAATCCATGAGCAGATATTTAAAATCTTTTTGAAACAAAAAGTTAGGTCAGATGACTAGTCAAAGTCCACATATTAGCAATACTTTTACTATAAACTGAGTCTAGGTTGCTTTCATTTTCACGATTAGAATATACAAGCAAAGCAAAAATCCACCTGAAGAGAAAGAACAGCAATTCTTTCTGATGCAACATGATTGAAAGATCACTTAGGAATCATGTAAGGTAAGCTGACTCTAGGCCTATGTGATTGAACAATCTGTCACTTTGGATTGTTGGATATCTTCATTATCTCAACATTTTTAAAGATAACTTGTCTGGATTATTTGATGAGTCTGATACACATGCCTCAATATTCTATAACTGTGGGGTAGTTCATGTTTCTTCCTTCTTAGGAAAGATATTTAGCTATATCCTAATATGACCATTGTGATGGGCAGGTTTTTTATGCCAACATGGCCACAGAAGATTGGTGGGTCTGTTATGATGGCATGACTAATGAACACATGGGATGAATTGAAGGGAAGAGATAGGAAGGGCTCAGTGAGTCCCACCCTTTCTCTCTTGCTTTCAGATCTTCAGACCAGACAGCTGCTTTGTTCATCCTGTGCCTCGCCCTTCAAGCAACACTACTTGTGAGACACCTAATCGTGGACTGTGGAGCTGGGAGCTGAGGTTCCTTAAAGTCCTACTTCGCCACACTCCTGGGATATACATCTCATGAGCTGGGGACTGTTGGACTCTGTCATCTGTCTGACTGTTGGCGACCTGCCTTGCTGTTCATTGCCTGTGACCAGATAGCCTGAATTGCTCTACAGAGGACTACTCAGCGGCCCTCAACTCTTGAAGGACTGCCAGTCTTCTAGCTGTCTCACGCAAGTGAGTTGTACCAAGCAATTTGTCCTGCTTTACAGATTACTTAACTGCTCATTTCTTATCTTATGTACTCTTCTTTCTATATAAATATATAAAGATAATTACTAGTGTCCTGGTTTTATTTCTCAAGAGAACCCTCTCAGACACAACCATCTAGTAAAATTATATATTTTTATACCAACATTTTTTTTGCTTCTAAAAATCATCAGCTGTCAAAGGACCTAATATTTTAGTAATCTTAGAAGGAAATATTAAAGCTTCACTATAGGCACTGGCAAAGAACTACGTTTCAGGAGTTGATGGAATACCATTTGCAATGTTTCAACAAAGTTAGGCAGTTGAGAAAGCATTCATTTCCCTTTGCTCAGACATATGGAAGGCAGCTACTGGGCAAACCCCTGTAATTTTCTATTTTTACTTCTACCCACATACTTTCTTTTAGAAACTTAGAAATATACATCTTCAGAATAATCAGCATGTACAGATATAAGTACATGATTATATTGCTTCTTGTAAGTGCCAATGAGATGGTTTCAACTTTTGGCAACACTATGGATAAGGCAATGCAACAACTGCTCAGACCTGTGCCATCCTTACATTTAGTGTCATGTTTGAGTCAGATAGTAGCAGACTGTGTGAACTCATGTCATAGAGTCTTCCTTTATGTAGCTGACTTTTTCTTTACCAAGCAGGTTGTCCTCTACAGGGACTGGTCTCTCCTATGAACATGTTCAAAGTACATGAGATGAAGTCTCACAATCCTCTAGTCTAGTCTAAGGAATATTCAAAAAAAGATCTCTTTGTTCTACTGTAAGTCCTGTGTATTTTTGATATTTTTGCCATTAATATTTGAGTATAATTTAAATGTGTCAGTTCTTTTTGTCTTTCTTATTTGTCATTCATGGCACCAGACCATAAAGTGATATAATTGAAATGGCCATTATTTCAGCTCGCTGATATAGAGGATGACATATTTTATGTATTCTATTCATTTTTTGAACTCACATTTTCCTAAATTTTCTATATGATTTGCTTGCTACTCAGGAAGTTTCCTGTTTCTGAAAATATTCCTGCATAATGTATTAGGTATTTGCTTACTAATTCTTTAGAAGTGTACAGTCTATACAGATATATTTCCTTTTTTGTAGTCTGTCTTAATCTAGAACTTTGGCAGAAAATTCTTCACCTTGAGTGATGCTGCTGATACGTGAAATTCCAGGGGAAGATAGCCCAGTATCATAGTAACATGATGCCAAAACAGTAAGACAAATTGGCAGAAAAGTGACAGGCAAACACCAAATTGCTATCCTGTCAACATTTACAAGTATATCGCTTTGTTGTTATTAGATGTTCTTGAGTTGTTATGACTCATAGCAGTCCTAAATACAACAGAAGAGAACACTACCTTATCCTGTATCATTCTTACAATTGTTCTTATGCCTGCTCCTATCAATGAAGCTATTGTGTGAATAAATCTTGTCAAAGGACTTCATCTTTTTCCTCTTCACTGTTAGAGCGTGATGCTTTTTGTTCAGGGTCTGGTCTCTCCTGACAACATATTCAAGGAATCTGAGACAAAGTCTCACTATCCTTATCTCAAAGAAACTTTCTGGCTATACTTCCAAGATAGCTTTGTTTTTTTTTCCTTTGACAGTCTATCAATATTCCTAGTCAGTCTTATAATTCAAATATGTTCATTATTCTTCAATCTTATTTAACGTACAACTTTCATGTGCTCGTAAAGTAATTGGAAATATCATGGCTTGAGTCAGGTGCACTTTGTCCTCAAAGAAACATCCTTGCTTTTTAAGACTCTCAAAATGTTGTGCAGTAGTTTCATACAATGCAATATATAAAATATATCATTTGTTCTCTTTATTGATGCATTTAGAATCCAGAATTGTGCATCTAAGCAAAATGAAATCCTTAACAACTTCAGTCTTTTCTCCATTTATGATAATGCCACCTCCCAGTACAGTGGTGAGCAATTTGGTTTTCTTTACATTGCGTGGTGATCCATAGTGAGAGCTTCAATGTTTGATTTTCATCAGCAAACATGTCAAGTCAAACATTCGTTCAGCAAACAAGATTGCTTCATCTGTGTATCACAGGTTGTTAGTAAGCTTTCTTCCAATATGGAGTTATATTCTGCTTCACAAAATATGGCTTCTCTGATGATTTGCTCAATTTACAGGTTGAATAATACTGTGACAGTTACATAATCTGGTGTCAATTTGGGACTTGAGAAAATTAAGAGTGAAGGAACAGAGTCAAGTCTGTCAATCAGATCATAGCCAATGAGGCTGCTGTCTGGGCATGGCTTTCTCCTAGGATTCTGGGAACTCCTTTAATTCTTCTTTGGAGCTGGGAGATACTCTCTCTGCTCACTCGTAAGAGACACTACTGACAAGACATATGATACTATACTGATAGACCCCGTACCCTCGGAACTAGAGGAGCCATGTTTAGACTCCTGCCAGAGTTTTGATGCTTCTACAACTACTGAATCCACAAGATTTTGCACCCACTGGTCTGTGATCTTCCTATATTCAGGGTCATTGCATGTGTTTCATGAGTCTAAAGAGCATTTTATAGATTAGTATTGGAAATATGTGCTAATATCAGACCTGTGGAATTGAGCTGGACTGAATTGGAATGTCTTCTCAATATTTCCAATATTCAATTTTTCTTTTATGTAAAACTTCTTCCTATATATATGAATTTCCATGATTTTTTTCTTTAGTCTACCCAAACTAAAGTAAATATGGTAAGAAGATGCAACCCTAGCACACATGTTTCATGATTTCAACCATGCATATTTGTTCTGGGAATCAAATTTTTATTAAAGTACTTCATAGGTTGCTATGGTCCAAATTGTAAAGTGCCTTATCATATTCAATAAAACACAAATAAACATCATTCCACCATTCATTACTTTCAGCCAAGATCCATCTGTTGTCGGTACTCATACCCCTTGATCACTGTTACATTCTAAATTCCCCTGAACCACTGGCAGCTCCCTGCCAATGTATTACTGCAACCATTGTTGGATTTTCATCAGCAAAAAATTACTTGCTTGTCATATAAATGATATATTTCTAGAATCTGAGTATTCTGTTGGGTCATCTTTCTTTGGAATGACATATATATATATATATATATATATATATATATATATATACACACACACATTTCAATCAGTAGGTCAAGTAGATGTGTTTCAAATTTCCTGACAAAGATGAGTGAGGGTTCCAGTGTTTCATAAGGCTGTTGCAAGAATTCAATTGGCATTCCACACATTCCTGGAGCCTTATTTTTGTCTTATGCTTTCAGTACAGGTTTAACTTCTTCCTTCGTTGTCACTGACTGTTGCTCATATGCTACTCCTGATATGGTTAAATGTCAACGAGTACTTTTTGATACAGTGACCCGATGCATTCTTTCCATCATCTCTGTGCTTCCCACATCACTCACTGTTTTCATCATGACATCTTTTAATATTGCAACTTGAGGCTTGAATTTTTCTTGTGTTCTTCAGTTTGTCTAGCTGAGCATGTTGTTCCTCTTTACACATTTTATTAAAATATTTTATTTTGCCTGTTTTAGTTAACCTTTAAAACTTTCTGTTCAGCTATTTGACATCATCACTGCTCGGCAGTCAGCAGCAATTCCCTAGAGCGCTTTCTGCTATCCATGCTGATCTTTTCTTTCTTTCATATCGTTTTCATGAAACTTGGCCTTTTTAGGAGTTATGTTCTTGATGGTATCCCTGACCTCATCAGGTCTTATGTCATTGTTTAATTGGCAAATCTGTTTTGGAGATCTTTTCAAAATTTAGACTGGAGAGACTGAAGAACCTGGTGGCTCGCATGGTACTGTTTTAATATTCTTTGATTTCATCCTGAATTTAGATATGAGAAATTGATGATCTGTTACATTTTCAGCTTCTGGCCTGGAGTTAGCTGCTAATATTGTTCATCTTCATCTCTTCCCACAAACGTATTCAGTTTGACTTCTGGGGATTCTATTTGGAGAAATCCAGGTTTATAATCACCTTTTTTTATTGTTGAGAATGGTAATTGCAATGAAGCAGTCTTTGGTTTTTGAAAGCTCTATCATGTGATCTCTGTTTTCCTTCAATCACAAAGCTATATTTTCCAACTATTTTCCCTTCCTCTTTGTTTCCAGCTTTTGCATTTCTATCACATTGCATTTTGATTACATGCTTGATCAATTTTAAACTGACAGCCTTGTTAGAATTCTTCAACTTCATCATTATCTTTGGATGGTGCATCAATTCAAATTATAGTTGTATTGTTTGGAGTTCTTTGAATTTGGAAAAATATAATCATATCACAGACAGTAATGTCTTTAAAGATAGATCTTGAAATATTCTTTTTGATGATGAATGCAAAGCCATTCCTTTTGATTATTTTGTTCCCAGAATAGTATACCACAGCATTTTTTCATTCAAAATGACCAATACCCACTCATTTCAGCTCACAAATACCCAGAATGTTGATTTTTGTGTGTTCCCTTTAATTTTTCATTAATTACACTTACCTAAATACATATTTTCTGCATTACATGGTTCCACTTATTAATTTTTGTTACAATCATATCTTCTTATAATGAGTCTCAAGAGGAAGTAAAGTCCCACAGGCTTTACTCGTACCGGCTTTCGGCCCCTCCCTGTCATTGTGGTGTGCACCACTTTGAGAAGGGAGCTCTTTCTCCATCATATGCTCAGTGCCTTCTGACCTGCAGATGCATCTTCTGACATTCTCTGACAGTGTGCATCTTCTTTTCATGATGTTTTCCGAGTCTGACAATGTTTTGATTCTATCTGTTAGGTTTTCAGAGGCTAAAACGTGAGAAGTGGATGGTCTATTCCTTTTCTTTAGTCTATGTTCAGTAGGGAAGCTCTACTGAAATTCTTCATGTTGGCTGAGCATGCTGGCATTTGAAATACTTGTGTCATAGCTTCCATAATCACAGTAACACACAAGTCACTGCAACAATACACAAGGTACTGCAGTAGGACAAACTGTCTGAGACATTGTGGTTATTGCTTTATTTCTCCCTAATTCCTGATGCTTCAAATTATTGTCCTTTCAAGGTAGGTCTCTGTCTTACGTAGAGAGTTATCCACAATATAGATGCCAAGTGTTTTGATGTTTCTGTAGTAGAGTAAAATAAGTAAGATCAGCATTGGATGTGTGTTAATTCTCAAATAATATTACTGCTCACTTCAGGGGTGAGTAAGTTACAGAGACCAAAGAGACCAAACTGATAGGGTATGTATTCTAGAGAAATCTGTGAACAGTGAATCTGTCACAGCTCCAATTGATAGCACTTTAATTTTGTCTAATATAGAACTCTGCACATAGCTAGGCTATGGACCAATTATTTTATGTAAATAATACATTTTCTGAATGAATTTCATTCATTCATTCAATTATTCAGACCAGGATAATACCTTGCACACAGATTTTTTTTTATATACTGAGTACTTAACATTTGGAAACAAAATATATGATTTACAAATATTCTAACTAATGGAATTATATTAAGAAAACAGTGAGACATTAGTAACTCATTAAGTTCTTAATTTAAGTATTTATATAACTATTTAAGTTTTGCATTAATATAAGAATATTTAATTTAAAAATGCTAAACAGTAGATTGGCAGATAGACAATTGCCCTATTTTCAGGTTAGTAGATGAATATGTCACACAATAAATTGACATAGTTACTTGAAATTATTCTAAACAGTTCATGTCAAATCTTTCAGACATTATTAAAAAGGGTTGTCATTTGAAATATAAGAAGCATGCCTATAGATTCCATGTTGAGTTATTGTCTGAATATATGACTGGCCACATTAACACCAAATTGCTCTCCTGTCAGTTTGTAAAAGGATGCCTCACTTTATCTCCTAAATGATATGGTTGCAAACCCACAAAGCCCAGTTCCTCAGTCCTTTGAGGTGATGATAGTGCCTTAAGGCTGACAGGTTGGCCTGGCCTGACAGTTTTCACATATTACTGAAAGCAAAGAGAATCTGCTGCTATTAGATTAAGGAGACTTTGTGAAAACTAGAGGAAGAAAAGGGAAGTAGAAAAGGAAATGCTTTTCATATTCAGAGTCATTATTGAAAGGTATTTCATAGGAAAGTGCAGTTATTGATTTCCCCACTTCTCATGATGTACCCAAATTAGACACAAAGAACCCATATGGCCCACAGTCTGTCAGGAAAGAACCCTCAGGATAAGCAGATCGCAGCACCATGGCCATATGGCTACTTGGAACGGGCCTGTGGCATGGCCCTGCGCCATTGTGTAGAGTTTGCAAGGTTTTGTGATACTGAACAGGACAAAGAGTGAACAGGTGATTTGTGGTCATTATAAAACATTGGGAAAATATCACTGATAGATCCTATTACAGTCAGCTCCACAAACTGGCTATTTGATGCATAAAAAATAAGTAGTTCCATAAAGGAAGTTTCTTAAATTTTATAGGCAAGGATAATAAATAGTAATGCTTATATATTTAAATTTAGAAGCCAAACCTTATTAATTGTTTGACATTTAGAACCATGTAAATATATATACATATATACACATGCTGATTTAAGCCTTAGTTTTATATACACTATGTATAAAATTTACTACAACTAATTATATATATTATATAGCTATAGCATAGAAATATTTATAGTATATATTTTGTATTCTATATATTTAGTATTATTTTATTTAAGAGGGTACCCTCCCCAAAATCAGGAGTGTCATTTTCAAAGCTATATGCTCAATTTTTTTTATAACACAACCTATCGCCTTCATCATATTCTCCATTATACTTAATACATTTGTCAAATCTGCAGTTTCATTCTTGAAAATATTTTTCAAGTTCACCTGTTTGGATGGTTGATAGCATCTCCCTGATTTTTTTCTTCATCTCATCTTTGTCATCAAATCACTATCCTTTCATGGCCCACTTCATTTGTGGAAACAAAAAGTTGTTGCACAATGCAAGGTCAGGTGAGTATGGGGCGTGGGGCAAGAGAGACATGCTGTTTTTGCCCAAAATTGGCACACAGAGATGGCTGCATGAGCAGGTGCATTGTGATAGCGAAAAAAACCAGTGCCCCACCTGCCCAAACTCAGGTCCTTTTTTTCATTATTTTGCACTGTTACACTATATTTTCAGAACCTTTAAATAGAAGGCTTGGTTAACACTCTGACCTGGTAGAACAGACTCCAAATGTGCTACGGGTTGACATTTTCATTCATTCAGGAAGTTGACAGATATCCAGAATGAAGTTTGTCATCAATCATTTCACCTTTTTTGAAATGATTAAAACCACTCGAACACCTGAATTTTTCCCATAGCACGATCCTTGAAAGCTGTGTTTAACATAACAACCATTTCTGCAGCCTTGTTCCCAAGCAAGAAACAGAATTTCACAACCACATGCTGTTCTTTTAAATTGGTCATCAAAAGAGTAAACAAGCAAACAAAACAAAACAATAAACACAGGTTAGAATGAACCTACTTTTCTGAAAAAGTTCACTGTGACTTGAGAGAACCTTCCAAGGTGACGCCATTGAGTTCACTAACTCAAAGAGAGTTGTTTTGTGCTACCCTAGTGGTGAAAAATGCGTATTATAAATGATCCACCCGGCAGAACTATTTTCCAGGTTATTTAGGTAACCCCTCATGTATTTAGTTTATTTTGTATTTTCTCTCTCTCATTCAAATATATATATAGCCTATATAGCCTCATACAGTACTCTCTACACAGTATCATATGGATATGCATGTATACACACTAAAGTTTAAATCAATATTTTGCAATGTTTATAATATAAAGTTGTTGTTAGGCTCCATCAAGTCAGTCTGACCCATAACAATGCTATGTACAACAGAAAGAAATGCTGCCAGAACCATCCTCACCGATTGCTCTTATGCCAGAGCCCATTGTAATCACTGCGTCAACTCATCTTATTGAGGGATTTCCAATTTTTTGCTGCTGCTTACAATATCAAGTAGTATGCTAAATATAATTATGAAGGTCGAATTTCTTTTCATGCCAATGCAATATAGAGACAATTAATTCCACAAGCTATATAGATCAATTTAGTGGGAACAATATTAGATTTAGAATCTAAAGAGAAATTGCCCCTGAACTGATCAGGGAAATTATAAACTATGATCTCTTGGAAATCAGCCAATCCCTCTAAGTTTCAGTTTCCTTCTTGGCCAAATATGTTGTGTCACAATGTTGAGGAGAAACCCTAGAATAGTGTAAACATAGCTTTGTGGTCACCCAGCATTCTATTCAAACTCACCTCCACGGATTACAAGTTTTACCTCTTTGCTGAAAAAGGACTTAACATTGTATCTTCAATTTCCTTCTCTGAAGAAAATGAATCATATCTAAATCATGTAGCGATGGTGGAATTCAATGCCATAACTCCGCGGGTCTCTAAGAGGTGATACAAAAACAAGATTTCTCTCAAACCTATCTCTGTCATACATATCAATAGTGAATAGTGCTTGGCAGAAGAGACTAGATAAACTATACGCAACATTGTAAATATCACCTCGGCCTGACAGTTCACAGCACATTTGTGATGAGAGTATCTGATACTCCAGATACACGTCCTGGCTTCTAGTTTCTCGTAGAATCAATTATTTCAGCTGAAGTGAAATCTTCCCTCTTTGCCCTTGCTGGAGAATGTGGCATTGTCCAAGTTTTAAGTATTTTCAAAATGTCCTGATGTCCCAATATTCAGTTAAGATGAACACCATAAAGTCTATGTGGCTTAGAGCTTAAGACATATCAATTTTGGAAAGAATGTCCAAATAAATCCCAGGATGGCAGTGAATGCTGTTTCTCTACTAATCTGTTCTGCTCTAATGTGAATTTCATTTTTGATCTCATATTACCATTATGACATAATCACGTTTTGTTTCTGTCCTTTTAATTGTTTGGGAGGATGTGTCTTTATATACATAAAAACTATTCAACAATTATAGTTCATGCTACTTAAAAATAGTATCTTCACCTGTATTAACTTTATATTTCATTATTTAACAGTCTTATGATGTTGGCAGTATTTTTTTCTCTTATCTAAATACAAAAATCCAAAAAGTATACAGAAAAACATTGAACTATTTATGATAAATAGCCAAAACCAAGTAGTCAAGAAATAAGGAAAACATAAGTAACAGGTCATCTAATGAGAATGTAATCATTATATCATACTCAGCTATTTTAACTGGCTTTTGTAGACATCTGTGTTGTCAACAAGCACAAAAATATTCTATCTTAATCTTCAAGAGTTCTAGGCAACTATACTATGCACATGATGCTATATGCCATGGAGCTGATTCAACACACAGCAACTCTTCAAGGAAGCTGTAGCACCTCCCTGCATGTTTCTTAGGCATCAATCTTTAGGGGAGCAGACCTTTTATTATTTCAATCTGACTAGATGGTCTGTGTGTTTAAATTGCTGATACTGTTATGAACTGCCCCATGATTAATAATGGAACCATCAGAGCACCTATGTACATATGAGTAGTACACATGTATATGTATTCGTATTAAAATTTAATTCACTTTTAATGTTTTTTCAAGTACTTAGTAATACTGAATGTCTTTGATAGTTGATATCAATTGAAAATACCTCATGGTGAGCTCATGGGTTCAAAATCAAACTGCTCAATAAGGATTTGAAGGTTGTGACCTTTGGGAAACAGGTCATTAGTTCTGATTTCCAACTTGCCTCTGAGGATTCTCAAACCTTTTCCTTGTAATCCTCTACTTAACTTTTGCTCCACCCAGGGACTTATGTAATAGGGATTAATAAGCAATAAGCAGTGGATTCGAGAAATTTATAATTAATTTCATTTACATTTGCAACTAGTATATTTATTATAAATGATACATGAATAATTGATGGAAATGTACAATTTCAATGAATACAGAGTATACCTCGACATGCAACCTAAACTGCAAAGTTAATTGTGCATGGGCAGGAAAGTTAAGAGTAAGTTCTCCCAGAAAAAATCAGTCATTGAGTAGAGAGAAAGAACCTGGAAATTGTTAACCAGCGAGCTTTTCCTTGTTCTTTTAATTGGGACCTCTGATGAATGAGGAGCTGTGAAGGTGACAGAAAGGACACAGAGTGGAATAAACTTTTCATGACCTGAGATATACATTGTGTAAAAAAATGCAACAATGATTTGTTATGGAAGATTAACAATTGACGGCACTTTGGTGAGTTTAAAAGGGCCCTAAAGGTGCAAGCTGGAGGGCAGGGTGAGCTACTCGCCAGCTGGACCTCACCCGCGACACGTCCCGGCTCTGGATTATTAGTCAGAGAGGCTTCATAGCAGCTGCTCTGCTTTGCACATACAGAGGAAAATCTCCAGCATGCAACGAAAAAGGGAAATGTCAATGCACTTTACTTAGACACGGAGGCTCTTTTTTTTTGCCACCATTTTGGTAATTCGTAATGAACGTGAGAAATTGAAATGAGCTTATCAGGTTTAATACTCTCAAAGCAGGAAAAACTGACATTCTTCTTCTGGACCCAAATACAGTTCTAGGAAAGCTGCCTTAGGGTAAATAATTGATGTACACAGCTGGAAAGAAAGGCTGGCAGGAATATGATCCCAGGTCATATCAGCAGGAATGACAGTAGCATTTTGTAATTTTAGAAAGAGATATGCATTTTATGTATGAAAAGGATGAAAATGTAAAAGTAAAATCTTTTAAAAAGGTCAATAAATGGTATTTTGGAATATATAGATACATATATATTGAATTTCTATAAAAGTATTACACTCATTTAAGATTTAATTAAAAGTTACTTGTTAATTAAAATATCTATTAGTAAATATCAGAGTTTATCCCAACCCATAATGACCACATGTGGCAAAGCAGAACTTCTCTGAGGAATTTTTTAGCTGCGTTCTATTGGAGTACACTGCTAGGCCTCTTCTCTCATGTAGCAACTGCTGCCTTAGAATCCCTGAGCTATTGACTAGCAGTCATCTGCTTAATCATGACACCTCCAATTCTCTTTAAAATTGTTGTTCACTGAATCCCAGTGATTTTTTCCTTTTTTTTTTTTTGGTTTCTTGCTAGGTCCAGTGCAGTGAATTGTTTAATGCAAATCTTGTAGTTATAATCTTCGTAACTCCTTCACATAATTTTTTTAATGCATGTAGCTTAAAGAAGGTGCGGAAGATACTGATAAAATTCAGTTATTTTAAACTGGGTTAATAATGAATGTAAAAGATTCAAACTCTAAGGTGGGGACTGGTCTATTTTTTCACCCTGCTTTCTATAAATTGAGCCATCTCAGCAGCAAAAGTAGATCACTTTATGGGAGATGGGTGGGGGGGGGTAGTGGGATTGGTTTCCTTCAAAAATAAAGAACCAGACACACAATCTTAGATCCTGACATCCTTGTGCAAAGACCATTCACAAACCATCACAAGTAAAGCAGTAGAAGAGAGACAAAGAAGTGGTAGTAGCACAATCAAAAGCCAGAACCGGAGGAGGTGTGGTGGGCTTGAGGAGTCCATGAAACAGAAAACGAAGCTCTCTCGGGCATGAGGCTTGTTTGGAGAAAGGGGTGTCTCAAATCACCTTATATACGTAACTAGATATGTTGACTCATGGGGCTAAAGGCACAAACCTTCCAACATTATTATTACTATCACATGCAAATAAAATATTCCTACAGATAATTCAACAACAGTTTCAGGAGTATATGATAATGGACTTCCATAAATACAAGTGAATTTCAGAAGAGTATGTGGAAGGATGCTTCGCCAAAGCCAGGAGGTTATTGGCTAAATTCAAAGAATGCCAGAATAATATTCACATGGATTTTATTGAACATGCAAAGATACTTGCCAACGTGGATCATATGGGTAACATTAAGAAGAAAGTACATTCCAGAGCCTTTCCCGGTGTTCATGAGGAACCTTTACCTGAACCTAGAGGCAGTCATTGAAGCAGAACAAGAGAATATTTGTTTTAAAATAAAGGGATGAGTCATGTTCATTTCCTTTCATTATATTTATTCAATCTATATACTGAGCAAATAATCTAAGTCATACTTTATGAAGAATAGTGTGGCATTAGAATTGGTGGAAAGTCTATGGATCACCTAAGATGTGCATATAACAACTCTATTTGCTGAAAGTGAGAAGAACTTGAAATGCTTGTTTATGGATATCAAGGATCACAGCATTCAAATTGGATTGAATGTAAAAATAAAACAAATCTTCATAGCTGGTTCATAGCTAACAACAGGATAAGCAGAGAAGAGGTTGAAATTGTCAAAGATTTCGTTTTGACTACTTGTGATCTTTTCCTTTAATGTCCATGATGCCCTTTTCCATTCACCTGTCTTTAGTTATCAGTGGTCAGTGTGTCAACTCTATTCTTCAGATGTTTACTTTAATTTAGCTGATGTGTTTTCAAGGTTGTATTTTTACTTCCTTTGACTTATTATTTTCTTTAGTTTAAACTTTATGGTGCATAGAAGCTATTGATCACTGTTTTTGCAGTTGATCCTGACCTTAATTTGGTTGTTGATGTTGAGATTCTCCATTGCAATCACCAAATCAAAAGCAAATTCATCGTTCCAGAGTTCACTGGTTGCCATGAGTCAAGGTTGACTCATAAATATCCTCTGTGGGTTTCCAAGACTGAGTTATCAGATGAATGAAAAGCCCAGTCTTTCTCCCATGCAGCTCCTGAAAGTTTCAAACTTCCAACCATGTGGACCACATACCCACTACACCACCATGGCTCCATTGAGCTCACAGATGTAGTTAATTTGATTACTGTGCAATGCCATCTATTGATGTCTATAAGTGCAATTGTCATTCATGTGGTTGACCAAAGTTAGTTGCAAGGAAGAATTCTGTCCTCCAAAATTCTGTCATCTTTTCTTTTGTTTCCCTCATCACAATGAACTATCGATGCCAGGGCTTCTCTGCAAATTTCACATTCTAATCACCAATGATTATCAATGCATCTTAACTGCTTCACTGCACATTTGATCAATTTCATAAGGTTACTTTTTTTTTAATCCTTCAAACTTAGAACATCTAATTATTTTGTCTTCCAAGCCACCTTACTCTGAAAGGTTCATTGAAACCTGCTCTTTATGGAGGACCCTGATGGTGTCTAGAATGTTGGTAACACAGTTTCTGCATCATAGTAATGCACGAACCATCACCGTTTAACAAGCTGACTACCAACTGCCTAATAAAATTGTAATTTTTATGTAGGTTTTCATAGGACTACAGTATTCTTGACAATAATATTTCCTTAAAATGAAATATCCTTCTAATATACTTCTTTTAATTCAAGTTTCAGTACCTTACTTTGTAGTTAGTCTTATTTATGTAGCTGCTTCTTTGTTTCATGATTTTTGTTGTTGTTCAATTTTATACAACTAATCTATAAGCTGGTAGTCATTGATGCTTATTTTGAAACAGCTAAAAATATTTTGATAGTCAATTAAAATGTATGCACTCCTATTATTTGAGATATAGAAGCTAATCTCCAGACTCCTTTGATTTCTGCACTCTTCTTAACCTCTGAAATTTCTTTTTTGCAACTAATGCAATAATTACTTGAAATTATCTTATTCTTCTAATATAATGATAAATACACCTAATATCCACTAAAGTACATTTCAAATTATGTTGTCCATCTCACTCATTTGTTAGAGTTTTAGTGGATAGGTATTTTATTTTCTCAGTTATCACAAATGACATTTTGAACATAAAAGCCATTATATTTATCAGCTATTTGATGAAATTTTATACAGCAAATTGGATTTTTAAGTGCCATAGACTGTCGAAGGTACAGACAAAATTTATTGGCAAAAGTACAGCTATAATGTTTCTTAGAGGCAAGGATGGTGAAACTTGCTCATGTGCTTTGAACATGTTATCGGGAATGTTCCTTAAGGGGAACAAAGGGATTGGTCAAAGGGAGGGTGTGAAAAATGATAAGGCCCTCAACAAGATGGGTTGATACCATGACTGCAGCAATGCACTCAAACATAAGAACAATTGTTCCGGAGGGGCTTCATTCTGTTTTACTTAGATCTTCTATGTGCAAGAGCCAAATCGAGACACAAATTGAGACACAATAGCAAGAAGTCATATTGCTCCATGACACTTATTAAAGCTTCCACATTTTAAGAGAATTTTCATAATTTTCACTCAAGTTGTTCTATTCTATTATTCATGCTTCCCTACAGACCCTGTTGAAGAACTCTTCATTCATCCACTCCTCTTGCTTTATGGTAAATATTGAACACTTAGCCTGAGAAAAGATGACTGTTATATATATAAGGAATGCAGTATTCAGATATGATATTATTTATGATCCAAACTGTTATTTAGTTGAAAGTGACATTCAGGTAGAGTTTGAGTTCAAAGTATATAACATATCTTAAGGCAACAGTTCTAGGCATTCCCTAAGAACTTATTGCTATACTTTTCTACTGGTCCAATAAGTCTGAATGTATATACATATATTTATTTATTTCAATTTTCACATATATATATGTACACACACTTTTATATACACACATCATGTATACATGTGAAAGCTGAACAATGAATAAGGAATACTACAGGGTAGTGAATTATCTGATATGGTTCTTATATTCATAGGTTTTATAACTCTAAAAGAGCTTATTATCTTTGTGGTTCCAGCTAGGAGAACATAGAAGATACTGATAAATATATGATTTCTTACTTGAGAGATTGGTAACAGGATTCATTGTGATTGCCACCCTGCTGAGTATAGAATGTGTCATTTGGAATCAGAGGGGGCAGTGGTTTCCTTACCAAAAGTGGAACATGTTATCCTTTGAGCCTGAAGATCCCCAGGCATTAAACTCCTGAAGACGGGCTGGCACCAGAGGAGCAGGAGAGGAGTAGCAGCAGCAGAACCCAGAGCAAGAACATGAGACAGAAGAGCATATCCATCAGTCCATAAATCAAGAGAAGCCGCATGCCTTCAGGCTGGCTTGTGGGACCGAGTGCCTCCGTGGAGTGAATTAGAAAGTTCAGGTTGTTGAACACAGAAGTGGAACTCAACCCTTTGGGTTAAGGCTTATGATAGAGTAGCATATCTTGGAAATATTAATTGAAAATACCTAAAAGGACTTAGCAATATTACATGGACAGGGCAGAGGCCAATGTGCTCTGTGGGTCACAGGCCAAAACCCAAAGAGAGGCCTGCCTGAGGACATAGTTAAGAAGACGTTTTCCAGCCTGATTAAATGAAACTTGATCTTACAAACTTTGTAAGCTTTTGGGCTGAGCCCAGGTGGCATAATGGTTGTGCGTGGGACTACGGCCCACTGGGATAGAGGTTCAATTCCGGCCCGCTGAGATGGAGGTTCAATTCCTGCAGCGGCTCCACAGGAGTAAAGGCTGGGCAACCTACTCCCACCACCAGAGAGCAGTGATGCCCCCGATAAAAACAAACAAACAAACAAACAAAAAAGATTGGTAGCTTCTTTGTCAATAAGCCCAATAATTGTTCTCTGGGGCCACAGAAATGAATTATAGAAGGCAGATGAAACATAGAGTTATGGAGTGAGCAGTTGCTATCATAATTGCTAGAAAGTTTGTAGGGTGTTTAATGACCATAGCCTCAGAGGAATTGGCAATGGACCAACCTGATGTGGAGTCTTATCTCCCTTCCTGACAAGGAGAACTGGTGGGGTGGCGGTTATGCCCTGGGCTGTCAATCATAGCATCAGGATATAGAAATCAACCAGCTGCTCTGAGGGAGCAAGACAGCTCCCTCAGTATTGGAAGAACTCAGTCTTGGAAACGCAAAGCTCCAATAATCTCCCCTCACCTTATCATGGGTGAACACTGACTCCATGGCAGTGAGCCAGGTGAAGCAGGAGGCTGTCCGACATCACCTCACCCAGTTCTCTCATGACAAAGGCAGAAAAGATTATAAATTTGAAGACTATTCATATTATCCTGAACCACCAGAAGAATGAACAAATCTGCTTGTGAAGGACAAATGGAATGCTCCACAGATGAAGGACGGTCAGGTTTTTGTGTCTTGTGTCATTTAGATACGTTACTGCGATTGGCTGTTCCCTAGAGCAGGGCGTCGTTCTTGGTTCAGCAGAGGAGCAGCAAAGAAAAGGAAGACACTCAGTGGTATGGAGCGACCCAGTAGCTGCCACCCAGGCTCAACCATGGTCGTTAGGAGAACCATGCAAGGTCATACAGTGCTTGGTTCTGTTGAACATAAGGATGCCGTGTAGAGAACCAACTTCATAGCTACATCATGATTGGTTATTTTTAAGTGACAAATATGTCAAAATTTTTTAAATTATAAATTTAAGTGCATACTCTATCAATTGTACTTTAATAAATCTTTTTAGAGATTCTTTTAGATGGTGTGGTGGTATAAGTGAATATTCATCAAGGAGACTTAATAGAATAAACTATGATTAGTTTTTATTGCTAAGATCGTGGATTGCATAGGTTTTGAATAGATCTGCAATTTCTGATTCCATAATTAGTGGAAGAAATTGAAAACCTGGTACTGTGATCATCACAGGAAAAAAATGCAAAGTTTAATGAGATGTAAGGAGACATCATTTTTTAGTTCCCAGTAGTGCCAGAAGGCCCAGATTCCTACTTCTCCTCATCCTCCTCCTTTTAAGATTCAGAGCAAAAAGTGACCACAACCACTAGTAATAATTATTTGAATAATAGTCAATTACTGAACCTCTTGCTACTTGAGCAGTAGCATTGCTGACAAATTGTGTTTCTATCCTTCACATTCCAGCTAGAATCTGAGGTGATTATATTCTGCAAGGTTTGTTTGTGGAATAACTCCTGATCATAATATTCTGAAAGTACATTTAAAGGATGGCAGATAGAGAGAGGGAGTCTGTACTAAGTGAAGGACAGAAGATACAGGGGTGAAAAAAAGCTTAATTTTTTCTAACAATTTCAAGGTAGACACAATCACAATACAACCAAAATGTCTTTGACTCCAAGATAATTTGACTAAATGAAGATGATCACTTCTTCAACAATCAATGTTGTTGCATTGCACCTTGGGCAGCAAAGTAGAATAAATTCTAGCCAAGGGATTATCAGTTGAATAGTTTCAAATACTGCCTTTGACCATGAGTAGCAGATTATATTCAGATTATATTATATTCATGGCTATCCAAATAAACATAACCATGTTGGTTCTATTTTCCAGGCATAAAGCTATTGATTGTTACTCCCAGTTTTTAATTAAAAAGAAATCTAGAAACACTACTTGAAACTCAAAGGATATTATTTAAGGATAATACAAAGACTTAATTAAGACATGAAATAGATGCAGAAGAGTGTTAAAACATAAATTTATTAATGACCACACTTGATATATTTCCATTTTGAAAATGTGTTAGATATATAAAAAATGTGGCAGACTCCTTTAGTTTTCACCATAACAAGCCCAATTCTACTCTTCATAATATGACAAAAGGCACAAACATATTAATTCTTTTTTGTTTTGTGTTTTGCTTTGTTTTGTTTTGGCATCACTGCCCTCTAGTGGCAGTGGGAGGCCCAGCCTTCCTGCTGTTGGACAAGCATATTAATTCTATCTGAATCTCATCCCTGTCCTCAAATATCCATATAACCTTTTTAGATACTAAAGCATTCAATTCAGTCAGAGGATATATTAAGTACATGCTATGTACTTCCAGTTTCACATTCACAAAGGATTCTATTCTTGCCTACATACATTATGTTCACTTTCAATGAAAAATTGGATTTTTTTCACAACTGGTTTGTATATTTAGTGTAATGTGAACTAGTTTCAATATGCCATATACAACACTTCTACACAGGTTTCTTAGTGTATAACCTTCGTACCACCACTGCCTTTGTAAATTTTGTTCACCACTGCATTAGCAAGTCTACGTGCAAATGTTGCTTGACAATTATTTTGTAAATAAATGATAACAGAGGAAAGATACAAATATTCATAAAGCTCCAAAAATTGTCAGCCTTATGAGATACTTGTTTTCTGTCTTTAATAGAAAGATAGAGAAAGCCACAAAGCACATTTCGGAAACCCACAATATCTCTTAGCATATTTTCTCCTAAAATTCACACTAACATTAGGTAAAAGTTACTAGCATTTTATTTTATAGGCTACCAATGCAAACTTACTGAAGCAATATACCTAAGATTATACAGAAAAATCACTAGGCCCAGAATATTTACATAGATGAACTCTTCATTTTTTTTTTAAGGATTTAAGTCAAAACTGCATTTACAGAACTATTAACTCGTGGGGCAAAGCCAGTTTGCTCATTCTAGGCACTTTGCTTAACATTTGAGTTTCATCAAACAGTTGTCTTGAATGATGCGAAAGATTAAACATTTGGCTCGTAGCTAAAACTCATGAAGCTGCATGTTGAAAGTCTGCCCTGACAACCTGCTTCTACAAACTGCACTGAGCACGGTTCTGATCTGCACGTGTGCAGTTACAATCAGTAGAAACCAGTAATATTTGTCAGCATATTAAGTGTAATATCATCCTGTACAGATAAGATTACTGATAACAGTAATCATGTATTTATGTTATCTAAAACAAATTAACCAGAAGGTTTTCTTTACTTGCACAGACTGTGGTCCTTGTTCATGGTCATCAAAGAGTATTAAAAATCACTCAACATTGTTACCTTAGAAATTAGAAGAATGTGTTCATCAGTCAATTTCTCCTTTTAATTTTCAGGGAAGATTTTTGGTTTGCACTATTTTTTCTCATTTTTGTACCTAAAGAATGAAGTAAAACAGTTTACTGTGAAAAGACTACTTCCTTATTCTTGATTTTTTTTTCTCAAATTTACTCTGACAGTAACTTATCTTTGAAAATTCTGAACAAAGAAAGCTTCTTCCTTTTAGATGCAAACATCCCATTTCAAAATTTATCTCTGCAGGTGCTTCAGTCATTTTCCAAAAAACATTACACTGTTTTCCAAAGAATGTATACTCTTGTTAGGTCTTTAATTTTCTTTAAGATTCTTAGAAATGTGTATATTTCATATAAAACTTGAGTGTAGAAGAGTATATGCTGATATTTTATATTTCTTCAGAAAGATAGTCTTCTTTCCTTCTAATTTTAAAAGCCCAATGCCAGTCTATATTGTAAAAACCACCACCATTTATAATAATCCCAATTTAGCATAAGTACATCATGTAGAATGGATAAGGAAATGCATCTTAATACAGATATAAAGTTGAGAATATTTGATTTCAATATAAATTTTCTCTCTGTCATCTAGTCAGTTCCAACTCACAGGACAATGCTATAGGACAGAGTAGAACTGATGTAGTGAGATTTTATCACTATAGATCTTTATATAAGTTCAATGTCCCATCTGTGTTAGCAGATAAGCCAGCAGTTACAAACTGCTAGTCTCGCAGTTAATAAGCAAACTTTTAACTCAAAGCATGACCACCCCCCCCAAAAAATACCAAAAAAAACCCCCAAAACAAGGCCCATGCGACTTATTTTGACTCATCTTGACCCCATCAAACAAGGCAGAACTGTCTCTATGGGTTTCTGATCCTGTAACTCTTTATGGGAATAGAAAACATCCACTAGTTCTTGAAGAACAACTGGTTATTTCAAACTCATAACAACCTAAGGCATAGCTCCTTCAAGAGCATCATTTATGGAAAACTTAAAAAGTCACACAAAATCAGGACCGAAAGAAAAGATAAAAGAGGATGTTCGGAGAGACAGCAACTTGCTCTCAATTGTAGCATTGCTAAAACAATTCGAAGAAATAATGAAGCCAAGGAGCTGAATGGAAATTCCAAAGAACCACCTAAGACAAAGTTAAATATTATAATGAAATGTACAAAGACCTAGAACTAGAAAAGCTAAAGGGAAAAGCATGCTCATCATATCTTTAACAGAAAGGGAAAACAGTTAAAAGTAAAACAGTAGTTGTAATCTTGAAAGATTCTATGGGCAAAATATTGAATCATGCAGGATTATACAGAGTCATTGTGTCCCAAGCCACTATTCAGGAGGTAGGATATGAGAAAAAGACAATGTTGCTGAAAGAAGTTCAACCTGCACTGAAAGCATTGGCCAAACGCCAAGGCTTCAGGAAAGTTGTCATAAAGCTGAGGAAACACTGGAATCTAGAAGATAGCTTGCTGGCCAACTAACTGGAAGAAATCCCTATTTGTTCCAATTCTAAAGAAAAGTAAGAAGACAATGCTCAAAATATAGAACAATATCATTCCTAGCACATGCAAGTAGAATTTTGCTGAAGATCATTCAACAACAATTGTAGCAGGGAATTTTCAGAAGTTCAGATGGGATTCAGAAGACCTGAAATAAGATATGTTGTTGCTGATATCAGCTGGACCATGGCTGAGAAAAAAAGACTACCATAAAGTAGTTTACTTGTTTTGATTATGCCAATGCATTCAAGTATGTAGATCACAGCAAACATAAGGGTAACTGAGAAAAATATGAATTTCAGAACCTTAGTTTGAATTCATTCAGAACTTGTACATAATTCAAGAGGCAGTTGTCCAAGAGAACCAGGGAAGACTTGAAATCATACAAGAAGATCTTTGTTAGAGTTGACTGTGCAGGCACATTGTGATGTAACATGAACACTTTGGCAGACTTTTTCTCACCAAAGCAATTTGCAACTTATCTCACCAAAGCAGTTTTCCATTTGCTTTTAACTTTATCAAACTAATCCTCTGTGAGCATATTGTGTCCTTCAGCAA
Organism: Nesogale talazaci; assembly: GCA_004026705.1. Classification (NCBI taxonomy): domain Eukaryota; kingdom Metazoa; phylum Chordata; class Mammalia; order Afrosoricida; family Tenrecidae; genus Nesogale; species Nesogale talazaci. The sequence continues at coordinate 28,897 of PVJH01000153.1, forward strand.
AATATACAATATTTTCCCCCTTTACTTCCAAAATACTTCCACCATTCCCTGCTGAAATGTCATGGAACCAGCTAACTATTCAAATATATATATATATATATATATCTTCATCTTATTATTTTAATAATAATTTAACAGGATCTCCTTCGCATATCATAAAATTTGTTTGTTGATTTATATGAAGGTTTGAGTAATCATTACACAATCAATTTCAGAACATTTTCATCTTGTACTAATTGCCCTTATCTCCTCATCCACATCCTAGCTTCCTCAAGACAGTTTAAAACATCGCTTTATGTGAGATAGCATGCCCACAATATTATTGCAAAACCCATCATTTGAGAGGATAATATTAATGCTGATAAAAATTGATATTAGCCCTGCATCACAATCACTATTTATGCATGGTTCTAAAAACCCTTTTAAAAACAGAATTGAACTGAGAATAACATGCCTATATTGCCATCCACTAATTGTAAAAATTGCTTGAATTCAGTTTGATTTTAAATAAACTCATCAATGTGTGAAATGGCACCAAAGCAACAATGCTATTTTTGACTACTTATAATCATTTGATATCATATTAAGCCTCGCAATTATTTATTAATTATATCATGCTATTTTATTTTACTTTTATTTCTAAAATAAACTGCATAATTCATTTAATTGTGACTTCTTAATGGTGTTGTAAAATATTATTTACATATCTGAATATACTCCAATTAAAACAAGCTGATTCTGCTCATCTGGTAATGAAGTTTTAAAGTGTTTTCTGCAATGAGAACTTGTTCATAAGATAATCAAATTAAAGTTAACCAATATATTTTATTCATATATGATAATATGTTTCATAGGGCTATCTAGTAATCCCTTGTTCATATTCTTTTCTGAGAGCTCACAAAATAGATATTTAATATATTTCTTGCATGTAACATTTGAAATATGAGATTGATACATATAATTTATCATTTAATTTCAATATTTTTAAAGTATAATCCAATAAGAATATTTTCTAAATGAAAATTAAACAGAATTTACAATTTCCTCATGTGTTTTTTCTTAAAAATAGGAACAATTTTGTAAGTAGTTTCTTTGCAAATAATAATTAGTATTATTAGTAAACAATAGCTTTTTCAAAAGTTGTGTGTTCATAGTGGTTGAATATGTTAAAAAATTAAAACATTGAATTCTATAAACCTTCCTCAATAAAACTACTTACAAAAAAAAAAACTGTCTTTTTTATCACCTGAATTGTAATGTGCTCAGGATAAGTAGTTTTTATCCTAAGTAGTTTTAATAATAAATAACTTACTGTTTTCATATATTTTATTCTCTCAGATTCACTAATTAGTTGGTTCAATGACATAAGCAAAAACAAAGCACATTGATAATCTAAAACTTGTATTTAATATATTCCCAAGTTTATTTTCCAAAGCACAGCTTAAAGAAATACTTTTGACACAGAAATATTTCAGAAAATGTATAAGATAAACACAGAATACATTTACCTTCTTTTTAGATTAATTAAAAATTTAAAGTTTCCCATCCAAATTAAGCAAGTATCCTAAGATAATATAGCACATATAACTTTAAAATAATACATAAACATCATATATCTCCATATAGCAAAGAGATTTATACTGCACATATTTCCAGAACAGAACATAGGGCACAAGTATCTCAGTCACATGGTAGCATCATCAGACTTGAATTTAGAAGTATCTATTTTGCTATATTACCATATTACTATGAAAATTATCTCAGAAATAAGATATTTTTATTCTAAACAGGAGCATCACATTTAATCACTAATCATTTCCAGAAGTAATCTTCATGTCTACCTTTACAGAGAAATATACTTAATTTATAAAAACTTTATGGGACATAAATTACACATAAACCTCTATACAGAAGTCCTTTAATTGACATATACTTATTTGGAACATGTTATTTATATGTGCAATTCTAAATATAGGGAGGATAAAATTGATTCGGAATTTGGAAAGTGTTCCATGACTGTCAGTTTGATAAGTTTTCCTCTGTTGAAGTACTCAAATTCAACCTAGGTAATATTTTGTATATGAGTCCTGCTGCATTGTTGAAATGTCCCACTGTTAACCAAATGTCATGGATCGGAAATTGTGAGTCACTTATTTGGAAGAAAAAAACCTAATTAATTTTAAAGACTTAGAGTCTAAGAAAACACATGCATAATTCTCCTCTGCCCTACAGGGCTTCTGTGAGTTGGAATAAATTCAATAGAAGATAATAAAAATAAATTTATTTAAAGTGTTCATCAATATTTGGGTCAATAAAAAACAAAATATGCTTCCACAGTGCAGTATGCATATAACATTATTGTACTTCCATACCACCATGTGTTAATCCATCTATTAATGAATCATTAATTTCTAGGAGGAATTAATAACCTTCCACAGAATATGTTCTTGTGGACCACCAGTCCCTCAAAAATATTATACCAAAATTTTTATATGGAAGAGCATGTGATCCATATAGTATGTTAATTAAACTCTCCAAAAATACCAAAACTCACTGCCACTGAGTTGATTCCTGTTCATAGTGATTGCAGAGGACAGGGTAGGTTTCAGGACATAACTCTATGCTGGCGTAGAAAGCCCTGTCTTGCTGCCTAGGACAGCCTGAGGATTTTGATCTACTGACCTCACAGTTAGTGCTCTGAGCGCAGGTCATCTGATGTCAATTTTAACAAGATAGAGTTTCCCCTTTGTTTTGTTCCTGCTGCTTACATAGAGATCACATAGCTCATTTTGGACACACTCTTGTTCTTTGCTTTTCCATCAGTTTCATGAGCTCATTGGAATCCTTCAATGCAACGTTTATTGACTTGTTTAATTTTTATTGCTTTGATTATCTAGAATCTTTTTATTGTTTTAATCCATTTATACAATGCATTTCACAAATATACATAAAGGCATATTGACTCTTACTAATTCAAAATTTTTGTCTTATGGATTTTCTTATACACATAAATCAGAAGATCAGTGTATTTGAATTGCTTTTCTTCTTCCCTAAATAGATACAGCTTTTATTCAAGATGAAAAGTGAATCTGGCAGAATTGCTTGAATGGGGTAACTGTGGACTTCTAAAACAGTCATTAAGAAGAGACTCATAAGGGCTGACTTCCGGTGACGTAAGTGGTTGAGTGCGGGACGGCGGCCCGCGGGCTTGGTGGTTCAAATCAAGCTGCAGCTCTCAGGAGCAATGCTAGGTAGCTCCTACGACAACCAGAGGGCAGTGATGCCACCAAAACAAAACAAAACAAAAAAACAACAAAAAAGAAGAGACCCGTAAAACAAAATGAACAGAATCTGTTGTGTCATGAGTTCAGAGTTAAGTTCAATAATGTTAGATGATGATCATTGAACAGAGCTGTATTCCTATATTTTTGGAAAAACTGATGATTTTTTTCAAGTTTATATGAAATTATTAAAAGAATTTTAATGGAACTACTAGTTAAAATGTGGTTTTATTTTAATGGATCAAAAGGTATATAGTAGAATGATCTAAGGAACAGGTAAACGAAGACTGCCTTCCTCTTTCTACCACTTCCTCTGGGATGCCTCAGCACTAATAAACTAACATTTTGTTTTCAATAATGAATTCATTGGAAAGTTTCTATGGGTGAATATTGCCTACCCTTTTCCTAAGTTTTTCTCAGACAATTTAATATGTGTTTTCATTTTGGCATTATTACTAACATTCCTAATATGTGAATAAGGCATTATATGTCCCATTATGTATAGCAGAAGAAACAACATAAAAAATGTACAGGCATATTTGTAAAACACTATGATGAAAGCACTGGATTTGTCTATTAGAAGTATTCAAATTCTACATCAAGGTTCTTTGACAAGCAAAAATAAACTATGCTTGTAGTAAAAATATTCAGATTCAAATGCACTTTTATGTTTTTAAAATAATTTCCAAATGGAAGTGTAAACTAAACATATTTGGATAAGCAATTTCAGGCATTGAATGTAAAGCATTGAAGATAAAGCACTATTTATTTATGTATGTCACAGAAAGGTAACTAGAAAAGTCATTTAAAGCTCCTGGAGAAATGAAAAAAAACAACAAACCCAGACCCTTTGGTTCTTTATGTTGATGCTATTAAATGTTGTGAAATGTCTATAATCTCTTCTATTATTGTCTGATTAACAAAGAAATGTAATTCTAGCTTCCATATGTGTGATATGAATTATTCAGCTATTGAAATTATTATATATTATTCCACCATTAATCTTTGGTCAACATTACTAGTTAATGCAGTGATCAAAGTACTATGTGTAATTACCTTTAGATATATTCCTTGTTTTCCTAGCAATGTGCAACTATGTCATATACATTTGCACAGTGGTGGACTATTAGAATCAAACAATTGTTGTGTATATATTTTCATATTCCATCTGAACTTAATTATATCAGCATGCCCTGATAGTTCGTGGGGAATGGTAATGAGAAAACAATGTCACCTACCTTGTTCACACAAAATATGCTGTTTTAAATTTTAAATAGCCTAATAAAGCTAAGCTTGACTTTTTAAATATTTGAAAATAAAATACTTAGCAAATACTTCATTACTCACAACTTAGTAATTTTTCAAACCTCCCAAATCAAAATAAACAACTTTGATTATTTTCAAATTGTCCTTTGAATTTTCTGGATTTTTTCCCGAAATTACTTTGGCATTGGTGTTAGGTATCAACTCACTTTCTACATGACCAATAAATATATGCAAATGCTTAATAAATTAGGCTAACGGAGAGAGAAAAGCTAATATATAAACAATCAAATAATAAAAGCCAAGCATGAGACTAAAATTCCATTTGAGTGTGAAAACCTCTAGAGTAATGAGAGATGATCAGTACATATAAATCTGAGTTCCTAACAGTAACTCTGGAAGAAGCTATCTCGCACTATCACAGCACCACTCCCATGAGGCACCAGTATGCTTCAGTAAGGCATTAAGCCAGAAATAGTTGCTTTGTTTAGTTTCCCACCATACGTCTAATATTCTATTACCTTCAGTCTTTCCATTGTACATTTGGGACTATGGGGCGAGGGAAAGTGATGGACAACCTACGATTTTAGGATAATATTTTTGAAGAGGATGAGCGATTTCATTTGAATTACTGTGTATTTGTACTATCTGGTCTCAGTTTTATTATTATTTTTTTAAAAATCCGAGTTCTTGCCCAGTGTGGCAGATACATAATCTCCTGTTGACTTGCTAAGGCAGGCATTCTAACCTGTCAATCAGATCACAGCTTGGTGACCTCATTTGGAGGCACGAAGGAGACAAATAGCTCACTGGAGGCCACACGCACTTCTGCTTCTCTCTCTGCTACACATTGCTATTGACAAGTCACATAAAGCTACCCTCCTAGAACCAGAGCCCTGGAACTGAAGGAGCCACGCGGAGACCCATGCCAGTGTGAACGTGCTTCCAGCGCCACTGGATCCACAAGACTTAAAACCACTGGCCTGTGATCTTCCTGCATTTGTCATCATTGTATGGGGAATTTATCGACTGGTATATAACTTATGAACTTGATCTGTCTGAGGCTGAGCTGTTTCCTTCAGATACAATTACTTTTTGATCAAAAGCTCTCTTTCACAAAGATGAGTGTCTGTGAATTTGTGACTCTACCCAGACTAACACTAGCACTGAATTGTTTCGTGTAACTCTCCTAGCCAGGTCTCCCACTTTAATTCAGGGGATTCCAACTCACAACACCCTGTAGGACAGGGTAGAAGTGCCCTCTGAGCCCAGACTGTAACTATTTAGAGGCGTAGAAATACCCTTCTTTTCTCTGGGGTGAGCCTCGTAGGTTAAAACTTTTGATCTGGAGGATAGCAGCACAACACATCACCATTACACTACCAGAGCTGCTCCCTCACACCAAATGTCCTTGTCCTGAAGAGGTCCGGAAGGAAAGTGAGGGAACACATGGTATAGTATTCACCTGTGTGCAATTGTGAACAGAATTCCTTGGACTATCATTCTGCCACAAATAAAATAAGCCCTCGGAGAAGCAGGAGGAAGGATCTCATTACCAGCAAGAACCAGGAGTTCAGTGCACCCTCTGGCCCCTGGTCCCTGGCATCCAGGGACCCTCCAGAAGACAGATACAACATCAAAGGAGGAACACCAGATTCAGGAACAGATGTCTCAATCCACAAAACATGTAAAGCTGAGTGCGTGTGCTCGAGGCTTGAAAAATGAAATACCTTTTCCCAGTTAATTGAGGACATGAGCTTGCTAACACATGGATGTAGAGCTGAGGGCCTTCAGGAGAAGTTTACTGGAATATGTTAAGGGAGCTGAATTTACTGACCACACAGAGCTTGAATTAAATACTGTTTCAGGCTTCTATAAGAGTGGTGTGCCCTCGTGGGAATTTTTTAGTAACCCTGAAAGAACTTTGCAGTATTTCCTGGTAAGCAATACTCCTGAGCATTTCTCACTAAAATATTAACTTCCGTGAAAAAACCTTTTAATCATCAATTTTGTCTGTTGGTTCTGATTAGCCATTTCAATCCTTGAGGGAGAAAAATAGGGAACACTAGCAGAAGCAACACACTGAGGGATATCTTTATAGTGAGGTTAGTTTGCTTACTTTTTGAGTTTTATTTTGACACTGTTTTTAATTTGTAGACAAGCTTTAAAAACTTGAAAAATGATCTCCCAAATATTGTTCATATATATTCCTTATTATGTTATTTTGTTTTTTGAAAAATTAATTCTTCTCTATTTATATATAACTTATAGGCATTATACTCCTTCAACCCAAAACACTTTAGTTAATATTTTCTAAAATCAAGGAATCTACTTACAATAGTTACATTGTGTAATTATTAAATTGGGAAATAATATGGATATATCATTACAATCTAATTTATCAATCTTACTCAAACTTGACCAAGTAATCTAGAAAATTCTTTTTATACAAAAAAAAAAAAAAACACACTGTCAGCAATGTATTCTGACTCTTAGGGAACTCAAATAGGGTTTCTGAGGCTGTAAGTCCCTAGGGAGCTGATCGCATTATCTTCCCTGGAGCCACCGGTCCCTCCCTACCACTGCCGCCAGAGCTCCTCAGGAGACGTGCAACAAGGTGAAAACATAAACTCTTGAGCAATATTTATTTGCCATGTCTTCTAGAGTCCTTTGCAAAGGACTAAGAAGTTGGTGACTGATTGGAAATCTGTAAATAGGAGTTCAAATCCTGCCAGGTACTTCCGGAGACTCATCTTAAGAGCTATTCTTGAAAAATCACAACTGCTGCTTTACTCTAAATGAATGGAGCGGCCATCCATTGGGATTCACTATGTGGCAAGTGATAGCCTGCTACCAAAAGGTTTCTTTAATCTAGAAATATCTGAAATTTAAAGAAAATTGTAAATTGCATGTCCCTCCTATTAATAAAATTGGCAATTTTATTTGCCACCACCATTTAATAAAATGTCCTTTTTTTCAATCATGGAAAAGGATTTTGGGGTTTTGGGGGGGAAGGGGAAGGGCATCACTGCCCTGGTGGCAGCAAGAAGCCCAGCCTTGCTCCTGGAGAGCTGCTGCTGGATTTGAACTGCCGACCCTGTGGGCTTCAGTCCCACACACAACCACTATGCCACCGGGGCTCAGCCAGGATTTTGCTTTTACATTTACTTTTTCCCTCAATTATGACACAAAAGATATGCATAAATCCCACTGACTAATTTTAAGACATACTTTCATGAATGAGGTTGAAAATTACTGAGGACATTTCTATGTACAAGTATTTTCATAAATTGTTAATTTTCAATTAATTTTTCTATGAAATTTTTGGACACTTCTAACAACATCATCAAACACACTTTTAAAGAATTGTTTAAATATTATTTATATGATCTGTCCTTTATCTTAAACATATATAAGTTATAAAAATTAAAATATATAAATATTTCCAGGAGTATGTCAGCTGTGAACTTATTATCTTTTTTAAGCCCACTATTTCTTATTACTGAAGCAAATAAATAGAAAAGTTGAATTATATGAAGAAGAATACAGCATCGAGATTGGAGGAAGACTGAGATATGCAGATGACACAATTTTGTTTGCTGCAAGTGTGGACTTGAGTCACTTGCTGATGAAAATCAAGGATTGTAGCCTTCAGTAAGGATTGCAATTCAATGTAAAGAAAACCGAAATCCTCCCAACTGCACCAGTATACAACATCCAGGTCAATGGAGACAACATTCATGTTGTCAAGGATTTTCTTTTGCTGGGATCTACAATCAACCCTCAGGGAAGCAGCAGCCAAGGTAGCAAGAGACAAGTTGCATTGTGTAAATTTGCTCACAAGATCTCTTCTGAATGTTGAAAAGAAAGAATGCTACTTTAAGGACTACAGTGCACCTACCCTAAGCCATGGTATTTCCCATTGCCACATATGCATGGGAAAGTATCATTGAGTAAGGAAGACTGGAGATGAATTTTTTGTACAGCGGTTCTGGTGAAGCATCTTAAAGGCATCATGGACTGCAAAAACTGAATAAATCTGTCTTCCAAGAAGTAGGTTCGAGTGTTCCTCAGAGGCAAGGATGGATAGATTTGGTCTTATGTACTTTGGGCATGGTGTCAGGAGACACTAGTCTGTGGAAAAGAGCATCATGCTGGGTAAGTTAGAGGGAAAGAGGGAAAAAGGAGACCCTCAGTAAATGGACTGTCACAGGGGCTGCAACAATGGGCTAAAGTCTAGGAACAGCTGTGAAGATGGGGCAGGACCCATGTTCTGTCCTACAGTAAATACGGTCCTTAGGGCTTGGAACTGACTTGATGGAAAGTAGCACTCAACCACGGAAAGAATGACAATGTTACCTATTATGTCCTTGCAAGGTATGGTTTATCCAGTTAGTGTTTCTTGACTGGTGACCCAAACCTAGAAACTCATATTTTCAGGACAAAGAATTACAGTCTTCAAGCTACAGAATGCAAATGAGTATAATACTTGTAGCCATCTGTTATGCCAGGTTGGATGTAAAGAGGAACTTATGAAAAGGGTACACCATAATTATGAAACTCTCAATCTAAGGATTTCAGGAATCTAAACCTCAATTGCACATAACATCAGCAAAACTACATTTTCTATATGTAAAATGTTCAATATCTGTTGACCTTCCTAATGGAAGACATAATGTCTATTATACTTAAAATTATGTGAGCCTGCTCTTTTCTCCGAATCAAGGAATAGTTTTTATCTTTTAAGACTTCTTGTTATAAATTATTTTAGGAAAGATAGAATTGAAGTCGCACAATAAAATAAAGCCAACTAAGATTCCTGCTGAGTTGTAAAGGGATCATGAGTTAAGCGGTAATTAATATGAGTAATGTTTTACAAATAGCTTTATAAAAAAGAAGCATATATATATATATGTCATATCTATGTTAGTCTGGGTAGACTACAGAAACAAAATTCATAAGCACTAATAGGTATATAAGGGAGAGGATTTTATAAAGGGCAATTTTAAATTAAGAAAATATCGCAGCCCAGTCCAGATCAAGTCCATAAACCTGACATTAACTCATAGGTCCTACAACAATATACAAAGACATTCAGACTCACAAAACATATACAATAACTCCAAATAGAGGGCGATCACAGACCTGTGGGTAGAAAGTCTTCGGATCCAGTGGTGTTATCAGCATCTTTGGCAGGAATCTCCACGTGGCTTCTCTAGGTCCAGGTTTCCTGCTGCATCAGGGTAATTCCACATGGCTTCTTCTCAGAGATGTCTTGCAGCAACCCAGACTTGTCAGTAGAATCTCTCAGGCAGTGAGCATTGTCAGGAGAAAGTCTCTAAGTGAGTGTGAGAGTGCCTCCTGCTTCCAAGAAGGGATTCTCAGAGAAGGTCACACCAATATTGAGGTCTCATTGGCTATCCCTAGATTGACAGGCTAGACTCCCCACCACACTCTTAATCCTTAAGTTGACTATAGATTAGGTGACTACCACAATATCTTTGTACTTGATGTGATGAAGATAGAAATGCTGAAAGATGAAAGTGGTTTGCATATAATCAAGCTTTGTGAATAACACTTTTTATTATGTATTAAATATACTATTTAATATAAATATGCTTACATTAAGAACTTATAAGTAATTTAGTCATTAGAATGTGTACTTTTTTAGAATGTGTACTTTAAAATAATAAATATCCTCAACTAGAATTCACCTTGATTAGATACAAATGAAGAAAATATCAAAATTAGCATGGATTGCATTTCACTTAGATCCACAACCAATATCTATGTGAAAAGACAAGAAATGAAATAGCATATTCATAGAGCAACCAACCTGTTGAAAATAGTTCTTTAAATTGTTAAAAAGCAGTGATGTTGCTTTGTGCTTCATGGAAACCAAGAGATTTGTATTGCCATTTTTTATTGCACACAAAATGTGACTAATGAATAAGAAATACCAAAGAAAAATTTATGGCTTTGATTAAGGACTTGGAAAAGAATAATGAGTATAATATGGACCTCCAGAAGATGAACAAACATATTGTGGAAGAATTATAGCCAGAAAGAAAGTTGATAAGACTATCTCCTATACTTAGTAGATGTTATCAGATGAGACCAATCTCTGTAGATAGACATTGGATTTGGTAGAAAGTCAGTGAAAAAGATGAAGACTTTTAACAGGTACCCGAATTATAGGCTGAAACATAGCAATTATTTTGAGGTTGATAAAGGAGTAGAAAGTATTTACATCTGATGTGTAGGAATACTATGAATTAAAATTGACTCTGGGACTCCAAATAATTGCTTTATAATGAATATTGTGAGATAAAGAAACATTATCTCAAATTTAAAAATTTTTCTACTATTTCTTCAATTGACACTTTGTAGATTTATCAATATTTGATGGTAGATCTATAGTAAATAGCATAGGCATATATTATCAGAATTGAGCTCTTTCAGATTACATAAACATCATGATATGATACTAGAAAAGAGATCCTTACCAGAAGCATTTACTAGATTGGAAAAGTTTTTAAATTATGTAAAATGTTAAAAGTCACCCAAATTTTACTTTATTAGCCAAATTTTAAGTATTGCATTCTAAAGGATTTAAATATTTTTCAGTAAAAGTATAGCTAACAGAACATTTTTAACAAGTATAATAAAATAGAAACATCCTTTAGATGCATATTAATATTTGATATCTAATCTTTTCAAATAATTAAGTTTAAAATGAATCTCTCCTTCTGAGGATCATCAGATTTATGGAATATAACATATAATCCAATACTTAAGGAATTTATCATTAAAAGGGCAATTTTGGTTGGTCATGCCATTTCTTTAATCTATCTCTCTAAATTTTCATTAGCTCTCTTGGCAATGAGGGGAACTTATACAAAGTTCTGAAGAAGTAAAAAATGATTATAAACCTCATAGTTTTAGTTTTAAAAATGAAGATTCTGTATTAGCTATATCTATCTTTTTGTTCATCTAAAAGTTTAATCAACTTTATTTTAAAACATTTATTGCAGATAATCCCTCCTAAATTAAAGGGATAATTTTGAAAACAGTAGCCTTCATCTAACTATTTTGGAAACAGTTGGCAACATTTATTTTTATTTAGTAGTATGACAATTTACCACCTGTGAAATATTAGTCAAAAGCTTGTATCCCAACTTTATAATAATTTTCATATATTAATATTAAAATTTTACAATATTTCATTTTATTACTTCCTCTGTACTACCTGCATCTTTGTTCCAATACATATATTTTAATATATATTTTAGAATTCTCTATGTCCTATATGCAATGCATTTTTTAAATTTTCAATGGAAAAATTACATGATATTTATTAGATTCTTTTAATGAACTGAGTCAGGAGGTTAGAGCAGATCAAGAGATTCAAACACTTTTCATAAATTATGCACAAAGCAAGCAACTCTGGTGTGCTGTGGTTAAAACATTGGCAGTTTAATTTCACCAGCCTATGTCTTATAAAAATATCTGGGAGTCTGTTTCTAAACACATTTACATCCTAGGGAATCCCTGGGGACAAATGCATCCTTTCCAATGAGATTGCTATGAATTGGAATTGACTCAGTAGCAATGGATATATGTTAAATAAGGAACATTATTATGTAAAAAATATCATGTATAAGTGATAGATGAATATCAGAATAAAAAATCTTATTTTTTATTAAATACAGAATGAAACGTGTATTTAACATTTACTCTGCGTATTGTAGGAACAGTTGCTTGTGGTTTGGATGTACTGTGTTAGCCTGGGTGCTGTTGGTGTTTCAAATGCCGGGAGCAGCAGCATCCTAACTGGGCACTTCTCAGGAGAGCGTCCAGACCGAGAACAGACTACAAAGAACACATCTGCCCACTTCACAGGAAGTAACCACTTAAAACCTTACAGCATGAGCTACTGTCACACATTGAAGGCCTGAAGAGGGGAAGCAAAACATAGTCAGAAACAGTGATGGAGGATGGACCTCTTGGTTTAGAAGGTGCTTGAAATGTTACAGAGAGTAAGCTGCTTTCTCATATATAGTCAACCATTGTCACGTGATTTGGCAAACGCCTGTGCAGGTGGGGCCATCAGGGTCATTGTTTGGTGAAAGGGCATAGCTCAAGATGAAAAGATACAGCTATAACTATATACTAGTAATAGGAACTTGGAATGTAGCATGTATGAACCTAGGGAAGTTGGAACTATAAAAAAGTGGGTGAAAGGAGACAGTGGTCAGTGTAAGACAGGAACAAAATAGAAGAATTTATAAATTATCAAGGGACATGAGGAAGGAAGGGTGGGGGGCTGGGAGAAAAAATGAGGAGCTGAAGCCGGGAGCTAAGGGAGAAAGAATAGCTTTTGAAAAAGATGATGGGCTGAGCCATGGTGGTATAGTGGTTGCGCGCGGGACCGCAGCCCACTGGGCTGGTGGTTCAAATCCAGCAGCAGCTCTCCAGGACCAAGGCTGGGCCACCTACTCCCACCAGAGGGCAGTGATGCAAAAAATAAGATGATGATAACATGTAAAGACGTATTTGACATACGGATATTTATCTAAGATCCCTCAATAAAATAAAATAAAGTGGAACATGAAAATATCAATATTCATGGAACTACTGAGCTGAAATTTATTGTTATTTAGCTATTTGTATCACATAGTTACTATTTATGAATAACACAATGCAGAGAAAAGGCATTACATTCTTTGGCAGAAAGATAATTTCAAGATGTATATTGAAGTACAGTACTGACTGTAAAAGGATTACATTCAAACCTTCAAGGAAAAACAATCAACACAACTATCATTTAAATTCATATTTTAATCACCAAACCTAATAATGAATAAATTGAAGAATCCTATCAATGTATTCATTCTGAAATTGCTTAAAAATATAATGAAGATACATTCATAAATTTTGGAGTGCAAAAGGAAGGAAACATAGATGAAAAATATGATCTTAGGAATAGAAAAAAGCCCTGAAATCTAAAGGTACAATTTTCCAAGACCAATGCTGGTTCATAGCAAACACATTTTCAACAACATGACAGATAGCTTTACATGTGAGCTTTTCCAGAATGAATACACAAAAATCCAATTGATTAAGTTCAACTTAATCCTGGAGAAATTTAATACAAGCTCCAGGGAGCCAAAATATGACCTTGAATATATCCCACCTCAGTTTTGAACTTAGCACTAATGACAAAAGACATAATGAGCTGTGGTCAGACATCTATAAAATCATCCATGAAGAAAGGAAAAGGTCATTAAAAAGATGAGAAGGAAAGAAAAGTTGAAAGCACATTTGAAATGAAACTCTGAAACTTAATCATAAGTGTAGAAGGAAATGATACTTCCAAAAAGCCCAATAGAAATTTTCAAAGGTCATCTCAAGAATACCAAGTGAAATAAACAATGACTAGAGTTAGAAATTCATCCTCCTTTCAGGAGGTAGCTTGTAAGAATGAGTCACTTGTATTGAGGGAAGATACTCAAGCGGCACTGAAAGCATTAGACAAAATTAAGGCTCTAGGAATTAATGAATGTTTCAACAAGCTGATGGAGCATTGGAAGTGTTTATGTACCTTAATAAATAAATTATTTATTGTCTGGAAACTTGGAAGATAGCAACCTGCCCTACTGGTTAGAAGAAATCCATATTTGTACCCATTGCAAAGAAAGGTAACCCAACAAAATGTTCACACTATAGAATAATATTATCAATATCATATGTTAGTAAAATTGTTAGGAAACCATCCTACAAAGATTGCAGCATTACATTGTTAAGGAGCTTCCAGAGGTTCAGGCATGATTCAGAAGAGGTCTGGGGACAAGTGTTGTCATTGCTGACATGAAATGACTAGAATCTGATAGCCGAGAATTTCAGAAATCTGATTACTTATGTTATATCCAGTATCCCAAGACATTCAAGTTTGTAGATCATAACAAATTATGGATATAATTGAGAAGAACAGGAACTCCAGAACACTTTTTGTGTTCATGTTGAAATTGTACATGAATCCAGAAGCAATTGTGTGTATAGAACACAGGAATTCTATGTGGTTTAAAATCAGGAAAGGTGGGCATTAGGTTTGAATGATATTACCATATTTATTCACTATATAGGTGGAATAAATAATCAGACCTTCATGTTAATATTAAGAAAAATGACACATGAGATCTGAAAGAAAGCTATTAACTTGAGATATGCACATGGCAATCTTAATTGCTGAAACAAAGAGGACTTGATGCACTTATTGCTGGATATTGATTGCATCTTCCATCATGGACTACAAATCCATGTAAAGAAGACAAAAATCCTTAAAACTGGATTAATAGGTAACATTATGATAAGCAGAGAAAATAATGAATTTGTCAATTATTTTAATTTATTGGATCTATAGTCCAGGATCATGAAAACAGAAGTTTAGATCAAATGACACATCATTTTGGAGAAATCTGCACGAGTTCTCTCCGGTGTGTTGAAAATCAAGGATATTTCTTTGAGACTAAGGTGCATCTGACCCAAGACATGATATTTTTAATCATATGCAAGTCACTGTTGGACACTGAAACTAAGGAAGACAGAACAGGACTATGAAAAGGCTTGAATTGTGCAGCTGGAAAAGAATAATGTAAATACAATAGATAGTCAAAGAGACAAACAAATCTGTTGGAACAAGGATAGCCAGAGTGTTCCTTAGAGGCAGGAGTGGCAGAACTTCAACTCACATAAATTGGACATGTGGTCACCATAAACCATTCCCCGGAGAAGGCTATCTCATTTAACAAAATACAGATGCATTAAAAAAGGGAGCGGGGGAAGACACTTCATGCCATGGCTTGACACAGAGGGTGCAATAATGGGCTCAACCAGAGGAAGTATGGTGAGGATGACGTAAGACTAGCCAGATTTTAGACTGCTTTGTACAGGGTCGCTGTGGGTCAAGTACAACTAGATTATGGCAGGCCACAAGCATTTTATAAATCAGTTGTGAAACCATGACACTGTTTTGATTAAAAAAGCAAAATCACTTAGCATCTGTTAGCAAATTTTTAATGATTTTTAAAAGGAAATGCTTACTTAAATCTGTATGTATGGAAAGAAAGCAGCAAGAAGAGTGGTGGGACAAGATGGCCAACTCAATGCACACACAGGGGAATCCCTCTGAAACAATCAGAGGAAAATTGACATGAAAGAGGCACCAGCTGACCTGAGACAGCAGAGAGAGAGAGAAATGGAAGTTTAAGTGAATCAAAATTCTGCAACTTTGTGAGGCCATCGGTGTTCACTCCATACCTACAGCCTGAAGCTTCCCCCCAGCCAGGACCCCAGAGTCTTGGCCTCCAAGCCAGACTCTATGCAATTTTATATCCCTGTCAGCTTACATGGGGCTAGGTGAATTACCTAGGGCTTACACAGTCAAAAAAAAAAGTAGATTACATCATTAAAAATTCCCAACAATAGGCTGAGCCCCGGTGGCATAGTGGTTGTGCACAGGACTGCTGCCCACCAGGATGGAGGTTCAATTCCAGCAGCGGCTCCACAGGAGCAAAGGCTGGGCCTCCTACTCCCACCACCACAGGGCAGTGATGGCCAAAACAAACAAACAAAAAAAAAAAAACTCCCAACAATAAAAGTCCAGGGCAAGATAGCTTCACCAGAGAATTCTACCAAGCATTCACAGTTGACATCAATTATCCACAAACTCTTCCAGAATATAGAAAAGGACAAAAAAATCCACATTATTTTATAATGTGAGTATACCTCTGATAACAGATCCAAAGATATTGCCAAGGTATAAAGCTGCATACCAATATCTCTCATGAATATGGTTGCAATAATTCTCTACAAAATGCTCATCAAAGGTATGCAACAATACATAAAATGTAACTATATCATGATCAATGGGATTCATACCAAGCAGATTAAAACAATGCCATCCACCATATAAACTAAACAAAGAAAAGAAGCATATGCTCATATCAATTAATGCAGAAAACGTGTTTGACAATATCCAACACCCATTCTTGATGATAAAAAACAACTGCAACAAATTTGGAATATAACGCAATTACAACAAAGCCTATATACACAAAAGCAGCCAAGCTCTTCCTTGGTTGAGACAAACTGGATGCATCCCCCTTGCCAATAGGAACTTTATCACCAGCCCTATTGAACATTCTACTCGGAGTCTTTGCCAACACAAAGGAATCAAAGGAATATCGAGTTCTAATGAAGTGAAAATCTCACAATTTCACATGACATAATTTTATATTTAGACAATACTAAAGACTCAACAAAAAATTGTTGGAAACAATGTAGAGATTCAGCAACATAGCAGGATACAAGGTTAAAATACAAAATTCAATTGGATTTCAGCATATTAATTAAAAATTCTAAAAAAGAAATTCAATCCAAGAAACCCAATACTATATATAAAATAGCTACTTAAAAATAAAACATCTAGCAATAAACCAAAAGAGAAAAAAAGGACTTGTGCAAAGAACAAAATACAAGACTACTACAAGAAACCAAGAGACCTACATAATTGGGAGAATATTCTTGGATAAGAAGACTGAGTATTGTGAGATGCCACTGTTACCCAAAGCAATATTACCATATCTAGCTGGCCACTTCCTTTTTCAGGGAAAAAGAAGGTTGTCCAGTATCTACAAGAGTGGCAATTATAAGCATTTGTACTACAGCCCATAATCCAGGATAAATGTAGGCATCTGCTTTTTTTTAATATAGATTTTATTGGGGGCTCTTACAACATTTAACACATCATTGGTATTAAGCATATTTGTACACATGTTGCCATATTCATTTACATTATCTACTTGAACCCCTCCAGCATAATCTCCTCTTCCCCTCTTTCCTCTAGTTCTTTATTTTTTTTAATTCCAACTCTCCATGTTTCCCCTTCCCCCTTAACCTCCCCCATGAACTTCCAATAATTTACAAATTGTTATTACCTCTTCATATCTTACATTGTCTAATGTGACACTTCACTCACCCCCACCCCCTGTTGTCCACACCCCAGAGAGGAGGTCACAATTAGATCTAAGATATTTGTTTCCCCTTTCTACTCTACCATCCCTCCACCCCCCAGTGTCACCACTCCCCACTATTAGGGATTATCTATCCTAAATTTCCACCTTTTTGACGCTAATGTGCATCTGCTTTTGCAGCACTCCTGAATCAACCTAGCCCCTTCCAGAGGTGGTATCACCCATTTGGGAAACACTACTCTAAATCCTCTACTCTACCAAACATGATGACCTTTTTGAGGGAATGGATTCAAGTACAAAGTATATGAGATGGACCATTGATATTCTCACTTCTAAGGAAAACTCTTTCTAATTTCTTTCATGTTAGATTTGCTTGTACTTCTGGCAGTTCGTGATATTTTTAATATTCTTTGTCATCACAAGAATTCAAATGCATCAATTAATCTTCTCTTCTCTATCAACTGTTGAACATTCACATTAATATGAAGTGATCAAAAATATCTTGAATTCAAAATGAATTTTGATATTGAAAAGGTCTTCATTTATTCTATATAACATAATTAAAAGTTCCATAAAATATAAATGCACACATAGACACACACCTTTCATTAACCATATATATGTAAGATGACTTCAAAAATTCATGAACAGTTCCATCTACTTTCAGTTCCATTTCCTTGGGAACTTTTTGAAATCTCCCTCATAGTTGCATAAAAGCATATTTGCATATTTCATAAAATACTATGTGAATGAAAAGCTTCTGAACCTATCAAGAAGTAGAAAATAGTACAACTCATAGAATATCAGGTTGGGTACTCATAGAACTTTACTTAGCTGAGAAAATCCTGCTCTGTTTGATTCCATAAAAAACTTAAAATCAAAATCCTAAATAAGCAAATTCTTTCCTAGCAGCTTCATATTCTAGGAGAAATTTTAAAAATACTTACAGGGATACAAAATGATTGAGCATCACCAAGGTTTGAGAACTTGAAGAGCTCAAGAACTTTGCTATGCAACAATTGATGGCACCCACTTCTATAGAGCCTGCTGTGAATCTCCTTAGCTTTTTCCTGCTTGAACTATTGAAAGGTACTTCAATGCACTCAATAATGCTTCATTTTCTCTATGTGATAACTGAAGTCTCTTAATCTTATTCAAGGAGCTACACAAATAATGTATTGCTCATTATTTTTTTTTTATTTCAAGATTTAATAGCTACCTTTCTCTTAACTTTCTTAAAATAGTAACTTGTCTGTCTATTGATTTCCAAAATAAGAAGGCATATTCTTAGAGCTGCCTGGCTTGCTACATGCTATTTTCACAAATCTTCAAAAATATAATTTTGCATATTCAGGTAAATGGAAACCCATTTAGTATGTATAAATTTCACTAATGTAGAAAGCATGTATGGGTATAAAGAAGAAAATGGCTCTAAATATGGTTATAAACTAAACTATTGCCAAAATCACAATACATGTTTTCAATAGGAGTTTTACAGCAACTATTTCTAGATATCTGTGTTTCAATGCTGAGATAATTTTATTTGATAAGGTAAATTTCATCATTTTAGAAGTAATAACAATTCAGTCTAAGTGGTATTTAATAATATATGAAATCTTTGATTTATAAGTTGCAAAAAGTCTAGTTAAATAGAGGACTATTTTAGGAATGGAATACAGAATTGGTTCATCGAACACCAGGGCCAAGAGAGATCTAGAGCTCGGGCACATACTGAATGCAAGAAATGATGCATTTTGCACTAGTGTCCCAATTTTAATGTGTGGTGCATAAAATCCCTGGACACTCTGGATCACTGGGTGTTTGATGCTCTCAGATAATCTTCCGACTCTGCCTTTCCCAGGCGAGCCCTGCTGATGTTCCCATGGCTTATGGCTCACAAGTATCTAGAAAACCAATGAACAAGCCCCTAGCCCAACGCTGTGTATTTCCAAGACTGGGAGTCTTTGTAGAATTGAAAATCCTCTCCTTTCTCCCTCTGAGAGGTTGCTGGTTTCTTATTACAAACAGTGTGGTTAGCAGCCCAACACACAACCATGACAACAGCAGGGTTCCTTATTGATTCCCAGTGGACCAGCTGATCTATCAATACCTTCAGATTTTGAGTAATAAAGTACCTGGTTTGGGGATTGTTGAAGCAAAAATTGACAAAATATCATTCTATACAGAGAGAGAGAGAGAGAGAGAGTCCACATGGATGTGGTATAGTTTTGTTTTGTTTTTTAATCTGTGAGGACGTTTTCACTTTATATCATTCAACTATTGCTGATATGCAATGGCATTTGGCAGAGCCAAGGATATAAAGCACTCATGATTTGGAAGCAAATTTCAGAAAAGTAGTGATTGTTCAGAGTTGAGCAGTTTTCTTATGACCTTTCTGATTCAAGAATTTAAGATACTCAGGGGAAATGAATTATAGCCTTCAGTCCTGGAATTTTCATTAAAAATAAATACAAAATTTAGTGCATTAATGGAAATTAAACTTTCCATCTAGTTTGGTTTTCTTATTCATATTTAGGTGAAGTAAAGAACATCAGAAGAAAAAATAAGCAGATAAACAAGTATATTTATATGTGTAGTTATATATAAACACACATACACAAAATAAAACTTTGAGCTGTTTCAACTTATAGTGACCTTATAGGGAAGCTGCAGGAGGTAGTGGACCAGCCCTGCTGGATTTTGGAGCCTGTCCATATGTAGACGACCAAAGCACTTCACCTGTTTCCCCCCAGTTGCTGCGAGCTGAGTGGCACAACATCTATCTCACTGAGCCATGGGGCTTCGAGTGTTCTGCATAGCTATTCCTATAAAACTTCTACTGGGGCAGTGGATTATGCAGTGTCATCTTCTAGTCAAAGTCTCTAATTCCCACTGGACTATCTTTTCCTGCATGAATCTAGGAAAGAAGATACAAGAAAATACTGCTATGATTCTTTTGTTATTCATTGTGAACAGAATTAACTGGAATGCTTTCTTGCTGAATCTGAAATAGCTATCATACCTCAAAGAAGTGGCATGAGGGAAAATGTAAGGAATGACTGGTATCGTGTCTCTCACAGTATAATTTTAGTGGTGGAGTGGATTGAATGCTGTTGGCCAACTGCAAAATCTCCAGTTCAAAACCACCCCTACTCGGTGGAAGGAACATTTCTTTCTATTCCCAAGGAGATTTACAATCTCAGAAAACCACAAAGGCAGCTTCACCCTTTCCATAGGATTGCTCTGCGTCCAAAATGACTCCCTGACAGGGAAGGAGCCTTGAAATAACTCTGAATCCTGGTGCTTTGGTAAATACCATAGTAGAAAAGTAAACAGATGTTTAGAAAAGCATGAGAAGTAACTATAACACATTGAGCTTTAGGCCAAAATAATTTTCTGAACCATAGTCTTCATTTCTCATAGTCTGACTCTGCCCTCATATACTTGTGTAAACTTTATACCTTAAACAACCATTTCTTTAGTTCATTTAGACTCTGAAATATTTGTCTCCTGGAAGTTGGAGGATGTCAGAGTCATCATGATAACATTTTCCTCTTTTTCTGATTAATTTAATATAATTAAAATGAAACTTAATGTGCTTTTGAATGATTCATTTTATAGTAACTGGACAACACGCTAAAATGAGGGACTGAAACATAACACTGTGAGATTGGCACACGACCGAACTATTTTGTTCCTCTGTATGTAGGTTGGCTGTAAAGAAAATGGAATTAATGGCAACAACAACAACCACAATAGCAACAGTTCCTAAGTATCATAATGGGGAATTATCAGGATTTAACATCCTGTCACCAAGGTACGGATTTTGTACTGAAATAAGCATTCTTTACAAACAGTTACCAGCTATGCAATGATCACATTACACTCAGAAGTCATCAAGCAAATGTTGGTCACACTGCTCTGCAAGTTTATCAGCTCCATCACTAACACACACTGGAGAAGTTCTTGGGAAGAAAAGCAAATGCGTATGTAAATGTCTCTCTACTTCAGGAAGTCTGATTGAGCTTCTTGTAAGTAATCCGATTTCTGAAAGTCTGAGGCAAATTAGGTTACAAGCTTCTTTAACTTGATAGTTTTAATTATATATGGAGAAATTTCTCTTTACATTTAGCAGCTCTCACTTACATCAACACTAATCACGTTTCAATTCCTCATACTCTAGTCCCTTGCATATTGGAAGAAAGGTTTAGGGGAAGTCTGGAAATTATGACACACTAAGGAGAAAGGTGAGATATTGCTGAAAATAAGCTACTGAAAATCCTGTGAATTATAACATAACATTACCTGATAACCAACTAGAAGATATGTTCCCTGGATTGCAAGACACTTGAAATGCCTGGTGATTGATATAAATTCAAAGATGAACTTCAGAGTATCAACAATCAAGAGGGTGTTGTAGGCTTGTGCAATATAACAGTCTGTTATTCATACATAAAGCCAGAGCTGAATGATCATAACTATTACAACTTTATGATAAAATCATAAGGAATACCCTTCTATTCAGTTTGTGTCTGCTTTGCTTTGTTATGGCATTAAAGATCAGAAGTGGTGGATTTAAACAAGTAAAAATGTGTTGTCTCGCTGATCTGGAAGTTTTTATGGTCATTGATTGTGGATCTAAGCAAGATCAGATCCTTTCCACTTGGATTTTCTCTCTCTTGATTTGAGTTCTACTACCTCGGACGTAAGCGTTTTGGTTCTCTGTACACTGGAACGCGGTCCACATTGAAGGCTGCACTTCTTGTTCTTCATAAGCAATTCCTTACTTTCAGCAAGCAAGGTTGTGTTAGCTGCATATTTCAGGCTGTTAATGAGCCTCCCACTAATTCTAATGCCATGCTCTTCCTGTAGTCCATCTTCTTAATTTACTGGCTCAGCATAGAGACTGAATAATTATGGGTTTATTTTACAACCCCAATGCACCCTTTCCTGCTTGTATCCATGCAGCTTCCCAGGGGTGAGCTTCAAATAATTTGGCAACTGGTTCAGCACCCCAATGACCTATTTCAGTATTAAAAAATATATAATGAAAAATATTTTTATTTTTATTTCATACAGTCAATATTGAAATGAGAATAAAAGAGGTAGGCAAAGCTAGTTCATGTTTTAACTTGTTAATGAAAAATATTAATTCCTGACAAAAAACAATAGAAATATTTTTAATGTATTATGTGCCAATAAAAGTGTTGGAAAATGGAGGGAAAAAATTTCCATATTGGGTATTGATCTCTATCCTCAGATCCAGTATTATTTGCTTTAATCTGAGCATCGGGTTGTGGAATTTATCCTGAGCCAGCTTTTAGGTGTAGGAGTAGGATCTCATTTCTTTAGAGCAAGACCCATCAAAAATATTCACTGTGTTTATATATTATAAAGAGTTGGGGCACTTCTCTTTTCTAAACTTACTTTGTTCATCTTTTAAACATCCTTTTCTGCTTCTTCTGAATTTACAGCCGTAGTCCTGACAATATGTTTGGCCCTGTACACTTGCAAGACTTGCATAGTTGATTCATCACTTCCATGCGAATAGCTCGTGTAACACAAAGCTGAAATGAGTGACAGCATATCGCAGTCAGTCTGTCAGGTACTTTTCTATTTACATTGCCTTTGTTTACTGAAGTAGCAAACATAGGAGACAAAAATGTAGTGTTTTATTAAAAGCATAAAGTTTTATGGAATGAATAAATATTATAAGTATAATTCCATCTTTTTTATACCTAAGGAAAGAATAAACATTACTCTGGGTGCTTAGGATGTGCTGTTGCACAGATGAACATTAAAAAAGAGAAAAGAAAGTAAATTTGTGATTTCCACCTTGGGCAGCTGCCCAGTCAACCACCTTACAGAGCACTCTGGTCGTCAGTGCCACATTAACAACCTGTTCACCGAACTCAGTCGAATATTGGGTGTCTGTTCTGCAGAACTCATGGGAATTGGCTGTATTTCCCCTATAGATGTTTTCCCTTTATCAACTCCTGAGACAGAACCTTCTTCCACACACAGAGGTTCGGCATGAGTACACTGAAATGTACCAGAATTCCAACTATTATCAATATTTTCATATTTTTATGATCCATGCAGTGAGAGGCTTTTGAACAGTCAATAAAATACAAGTAATTATTTTGCTTTTATGCTCTGCTCTCAACAAGGATCCATTGCAGCATCCGCAATGACACCCATTGTACCACAGCCATGTGTGAATCCAGCTTCTATTTCAAGCAGTTCTCTGCTGAGTACTAAGGTAGCGGTTGTTGAATAACCTTTAGCAAAATTTACTTTCTGAGGAGTTTGGAGGGTAAGGCAAACTAGGGAGAAAGGAGATGTGTTAGGGAAATTACATTGTTCAGTAATTTCCACATTGTGTTGGAATTCTTTAGAAAGGGCACAAATCAGAATCTCTTCAGGCTGGTATTCTGTCAGTCCCTGGAGCCTTGCTTTTGGCTCACTTTCCTTTCAGTATCATCATTTCCTCTTCATACGCCACCTCTTGAAATCACAGAAGGGTGCCCAAGTCATTCCAGCATTGTGATTCGGTGTGTCTCCGAATCTTTTGATGCTTCCGATATCATTCAGGAGTATGTGTATGAAAATCTTCAAGATTTCAATTCAAGGCTTCACTATATTGTTGAATCCTTTTAACTTGAGATACACTGAGCTAGTTCTTCCTTTTTTGTTTGTTTGTTTAGTTTTATTGTTTGTTTTTTAACTTTCTTAAATGGAGGGCTCATATAGCTTTCTCGCTCTCTCTCATATATATATATATATATAGCGCATATATATATATGCTTTGTGTCAAGCAGCTTTTTTCATGTGTTGCCATCATCATTCTCAAAACATTTGCTTTCAACTTGAGCCCTTGGTATCAACTCCTTAGTTGTTCTTCTTCTCTGCTCCCTCATCCCTCATGAACCCTTGATAATTTATAAATTATTATTATTTGTCACATCTTATACTTTCAGA
The DNA here is from genome assembly GCA_004026705.1 of Nesogale talazaci. NCBI lineage: Eukaryota > Metazoa > Chordata > Mammalia > Afrosoricida > Tenrecidae > Nesogale > Nesogale talazaci. Next base: position 53,456 of record PVJH01000153.1, read on the forward strand.
CATCTCCCTTCAGCCACTTTTCTGTTGTCCATCCCCCACTGACAGGACTGTAGGTAGTCAGTTCCTCCTTTCTGCCCCACTCTCCCACCACCCTGCAGTGGTCCTGAGGGGTTCTTCATCCCTGGATTCCCTATATTTTCAGTCCCTATCTGTACCAGTGTACATGCTTTGGTCTAGGCAGATTTGTAAGGTAGAATTTGGATCATGATGGAGGGTGGGGAAAATATTTAGAAACTAGGGAACAATTATATGTTTCATTGTTGCTACATGTACCCTGACTGACTTATATTCTTTTTGACTACCTACCTTGAAGTCTTTCCCTGTCTTATTATGATATTTTATTTTATAGGGCTAGCCTTTGTAATTTTCCATTCAGTTCTGTTCATCATTCAGTACATTTGTTCTAAATCAAAACATGATCACTTCCATCAAGTCAATTCTAATACGCAACAATCCTATATGACTGGGTAGAAAGTCCTTCCTGCATTTCTGAGGTAGTAACTCTATACTGGAGTGCAAAGGCCCCTCTTTCTGCACTAACTGTTGATCTTGTAGTTATCAGTTCAATGTGTAGCCACCATAGCACCAAGGCTCTGACTCTAAAGTCAAGAGCAAATTCCAGTCTTTTCTGACATCCATTTTAACCTTTTGTTTCCCTGTCTTTTAATGACCTTTTGCTTTATTCACCTGTTATATTCTTGCTTTTATCCAACAGCTAGTCATAGTTGAACTCTTTAATGGTCAATCTTTCCAATCTACTCTTGAGACATCCTTCAACTTGAAAGGGAGTAAACTTAGAGGTAGGATTTCTTAGACTTATTTTCATTTTTTTAACCTTAGATTATTGATATTAAGAGGCGAGGCGGGGAACAATTACAAATGTTGTCATATAGTTGTTTCTGACCCAGAGTGGCCCCATGCACAACAGAGTGAACCACAGCCTGAGTCTGTGTGACCCTCACCATTCTTCCCACACGTGAGGCCCTGGTTGCAGCCATCTAATTAAAGACCTTTTGCTGTTATTGCTGCTGTTGCCCATATGCTTTGCCAAGCACTCTGGCCTTCCACAGGCACTGATTTTTCTTATAGCATGTCCCAATTATATAAGACAATGTCTTATCATCCTTGTTGCTAAGGAGCATTCAGGCCATACTCCCACAAGAATGAGTTGCTTGTCCTTTTGGCAATCTATGACACTTTCAATATTCTTTGCCAGCATAACTAAAACAATTCGAATCTTCTGAACTCTTTCTAGTCAATGTTAACTTTCACATGCATATAAAGCATTTAAAAATACTATGACTTCAGTCAAGAGTACCCTATTCCTCAAAACATCTTCTCTGCTGTTCAATGGACTAATGAGGTCTGAGAGCATCAGCTGTGTCCACTGCAAGAGTTTGCTCTCCTGACTGCTGCTTCTATGAGAATTGACTGTGGATCCAAGTAGGGTGGAATTCTTAGTAACTTGAATATCTTCTCCATTTATCATTATGTGATCTATTGGTCCATAGTGTGAAGACTATGGGTTCCTGCGCACTGAGTTGTAATCCATACTGAAGTTGTAACCCTTGATGTTCAGCTGCTAGTACATCAAGTCGTCCTCATTTTTAGCAAGCAATGCTGTGTCATCTGAAATCAAAGGCTGTTACAAACCTTCCTCTGATCTTAACGCTTCATTCTTCTCCATATAACCCACTTCTCTTGTGCTTAAAATAGATTGATTGTTTACTCAGCATACAGATGAGAACATTTATGGGAAAGCAGAATTGGAAGATAAAGGTATGGTCCACCAATTTGTTTCACCTTTTTTGTGTGGAAAAATAAATTATACATACCGTGCTCCCTTTTCTCTCAGATTTTCAAGTTTTGGAGAAAGTAACTGAACTATAAATTTTATATAACATGCAAATATCTGTATTATATTATTTTTTATTACTTTACACTTTATTTTGAGTTAATTGATTTTAAATTTATATCTCTGCAATATTTTCACAGTAAAAACTAGATGAGTATTTTTTAAATCAATGGAGATTATAGCCTAACCTAACTGAAACTCAAAACTGACTCCACAGTCCAATTCTTGCCACATATTATTATACCACATGATCTATAAATAAAAAGAAAAATAATCCATCTTCTGCCTAAAAGAATTATCCTGTGTGAAACTCAAAAAGAAGTCATTCTTTTTTTTGGGGGGGGGGCATCACTGCCCTATGGTGGGAGTGGGAGGCCCAGCCATGCTCCTGGAGAGCGGCTGCTGGATTTGAACCACCAAGCCAGTGGGCTGCAGTCCCACGCGCAACCATTATGCCGCCGGGGCTCAGTCCCAGCCACTCATTCTTACTCCTGAAGTGAGAGCAAGATCCCAGAGTATAACTCATGCTTCTCTTGATATCCTGTAACTTAAGTAATTGATGTAAATGTGCTACTAATAGGTATTATGTTATTTAATAGTAAGAAAAATAAATTGCAAACAAACAAAACCCTTTCTTAGTATACATTTAAAACATTAAAACAACATAATTAAGAAATACTTGGCCTGACCCCCAAGTATTGGGGCGTAGTGGTTGAGTGCGGGACTGTGGCCCATTGGCTTGGTGGTTCAAATCCAGTGGCAGCTCTCTGGGAGCAAGGCTGGGTAGCTCCCACGACCACCATAGGGCAGTGATGCACCCCTGCCAAAAAAAAATAAATACTCAAGTATTTCAATTTTACTTTCCAGTACTGGTTGTGTGGAGATATACATGGTATTTATAATCACATAATTTCACTGTCCATCCTCTATAATTTTTGACTCACTGCAGATTTTGGGGCGCTGTGTCTGTTGGAAAGTACTGATAACATAGTGGGCTATGAGTTGTGCCACTGCCTCTCTGTCAGCTGTTCAAAACTACCATTCAAATCAAGAGAGAAATATGGGACTTTCTCTTCACATAAAAATTTACAGCTTAGAGAACCAGTTCTTCTCTGTCTGATAGAGTCACTATGAATCAGAATCAACTTGTTGGTTTGAGTTTATTTTTGATTTTTATGAATGGTGGAATGTTTCAACTTTATTCTAAGAGGGATTAGTCCTACCACTATTGAGATTTTTGCAGTTGGTGAGAACATTAAAAAACACACTTTGGGAGTATTGTCAACAAAGTCTGTTTACAGCTATTAAAATAACCCGTGTGTGTGTGCACCTGTGCGGGCCTGTTCAGTCAGAGCCATGAATTAGCTAGTTAATTGCCTCAATATCCAGTCTAAGGGAGACATTTTACCCTTTACAACTAAGACCAATAAAACCAAAGCGTAAGAGATGGGAGGTTAAAAAATGTGGTAGTATATTGCCAGAGTTAGGTGGCACCACTCCCATTTCTACTCCGTAACTGCTGGATATACAAATACGGGTATGGGAAAACCACACATTGCAGCCCATATCATTTACAACCTTCTTAAACAGTGGTTTTCATCCAATAACCCTATGGCATGTAAATGGTATTGTAACTGAATCAAAACAGAGGTCGTTTCAGAGAAACAAAAAAGAGGTAGTATCATCTAGCTATCCCAGCTGCTGCAAGTGGGGAACATCACAATTCCAGTATATTCCACGATCACTGGCCCATTGTCATGCCTCACTTCCTAGGTAGGGAGCTTCCAGTTCAGAAAAAAATATTGTTTAGTATGTCATCATGAGGAATAAGGCATTCTATAAGTTCCAGATGTTAGCATTGGCAGAAGCACTTCATGAAATAAAGAGACATTGCTGTGCAAATTCAGATAAATTATATATGCTCACAAGGGCACAATGGTCTTCCTTTCATAATGGAACCAGTTGAATATAATCATCCTGTCAGTGGGTAGCTGGCTGACCAACCCTATGTATCAGAGCCATGGTGGAGATTCAGATGGATTCTCTCCTTTGGCAGATTGAATGCTCAGCTCTGATTAGGGTCCGTCAGTATTTGAGTTAAAATGTGTATAGCTCAGGAGTCTTCCTGTAGGAAACTGAATTTCTGTTTAGGATCTTTATAGCCTGAAATCAAGATGCCTGCAATTGCTAGAGAGTCATCGGAGACAATGTCCCCTTTCCAAGCTGATCTTGGTAGTTAGAATCTAGTTCCTTGTAATTGTAGCTTCGGAGAATTGGTTGACCTCTGGCCATCAACTCTGGACTGCTCTTAACTCTTAGAGAACATGTCCAGGTTCTGATCACCTGATCTCCCAGATCTCCAACTCAGGGCCTATTTCTTTGTCACCCAGCAGACTTTCTCTTTGATTGGATTTGGATCTGTGTGCTGCTGTGATGATGTCTTAAAAAATTAGCTAAATAATAATAGACCTTCACAAGATAACCTGCTCTTTTTGTAAAATCAAGTTACTATTGAGTTCATTCAGATTCTTAGAAGAATCTTCAGATTCCTATGAAGGATAGAATGAAGCATAGCTTGGACTTGTGCAATCCTCATAAGTATTGTTATACTGGAGATTTTAGATGTAGCCACTATGTCAATCAGTCTCATCCAGGATATTGCCCTTTTTTAAATACAACTCCCCACCCCACACACACACTTTAACGAGCCTGGTGACCTTTTCTACAGACCATTCTCTCCTGAAATTATGTACAAAGAACATGCAGTAAAATCTTACATCTTATTTTTTTTCTTTTTTTCAGCATCTTATTTTTTAAGATGGACTTAGGCTATATTTTCCACAAGAGATATTTGTTCTTCTTCTGGTATTCCACAGTGGTTTCAGTATTTTTCTGTAAAATAATAATTCAACTACACATGGAGCGATTGAAAACACCATGCTTGGGTAAGATACACATTAGTCCTCAAACTGACATTGAGAATCATTTTCATTACAATAGGTACACCTGGTGAGAAAGTAAGTTACACATTGGACCGAGAACCACGAGGTCAGCAGTTTGAAACCATCAGATGCTCCAAGAGAGACATATGAGGCTCTTTAACCCTATCAAGAGTTTAACCCCATCAATAGTTTCAGAAAACCACAGAAGTAAGTTCTATTTGGGCCCATAGGGTCACTTTGAGTTGGTATCATCTTACAGTTAGTGAGGTTTCTGAATTGAGTTTATAACAGTAGACTTGTTTCTCTTCCTAAATAAAATACAAATAGAAAATTAAATTGATTATATATAATTTTATTTATCTAGCCTATGGCCTGCATATATAATTATATGCCTAAATATATAAATTCAATTAAGGAAAGCCATAAAACTAACAAACCCTAGTGGAGCTTTGGTTTTGTTTTTTGCTTTTTGTTTTTTTGGGGCATCACTGCCCTCAGGTGGTGGGAGTAGGAGGCCCAGCCTTTGCTCCGTGGAGTTGGAATCCTAGTGGAGCTTTGGGTTAGGCATTTATATGCTAAGAACTAAGCAGGTAATTAAAGTTTGATAGTTCTCATTGGGAAAAAGATGAGGCTGAGAGTTCCTGCAAGACTTAGAATTATTGGGATCCTATGAGATCACTGTGAGGCATACTCAATTTAACAGCAGCAGAATTAATATTATATTTACTTATCATTTTATTTTTTAAAAAGCCATTCCCCCAGGACAATTGTATAAGCAAAAATATGGTTTCCAAGAAAATTTCTAAGCTCACCTATTGCTTTTGAATCCTGGATAGAAAGGAACATATCAATAGTATAATTTATTATATAGCTCCAAAATATAAACTTTTAACATAAATCATATGTACACCTTTGTAGATTAGACCTTGCCATTTGATAAGTGGATTGTTCTTCATAAATTAAATCCTTTTATATTTTATATTGTGAAATGTGTTGCATATTTATACTTCCTTTTATACCTCTTTAATGCAGTATGTTGTCACATGGAATATATGAATTTTAGTTTTATGCTTTATTTTTTAAAACTGATAGATGGTTTAAATTTTATTCTGTGTTAATTTTTCTCACTGAAACCTTCAATTGCATTGCACATTGCACATTATGGACTCCTTTGTAGCATGCATTAATGCCCTATATCATGAAAAAAGATATCATTCATCAAAACTTTTATAAAAATGTAGGGAAATACCATGTCCCAAAAGAAGCAAGCCAGTGCATTTTGCGTTGTTTTGAAAGAGAAGTAGATTCTGATTTTTTAAATTTAGAAACTTACATTTTTAGTAGTAAAACATTGGAAATGATTAAATAATAGTGCTAAATAATATCAGCAAAAACAATAATTATTCATGATTTCTTTGTGGCTGTACACTTTTAAGATGCTAGTTTAGTAATTTATTGCAAAAGATACATAGAAAATTAAACTTTAATATAAAAATTATAGGTTTTTTCTTCTTGAATATAATTATCCTCAATGCTGGAAATCAAAATGCTTGCAACGAAATAGCAATTATTTTAAAATATGAGGTACATTAAACAGTATTTAGTGACTTTAACAATTATTATTCTTTTTATATGAAGTGCTAAAATTAAAGGTATACAGATAATGTGTTACTACTAGATAAAAACGGTTACCATATATAAGGAAGAAATAATGAAATAGAATATTGGCAATCCTATAATTGGATGTCTTAAAAATGCAAAGGTTAAATTTTTAGAAAGCATGTTAATAGGTTTTCATTACTCATTCGCCTAACTTAAAGCATAAAGTTGAATATCACATAATAAAGCTGTGCTTTAAAAATAATATGATATTGAAATACTATATGAACCTTAAAAGTAAACCTTTGGGAAATGATCTAATGGCAGCAATTGTACGCAATATAGTAGGATATAAGTTCAGTTATATAAATATTGATGGCAATTATCTTGAAATTAAATGCATAGCTAAAACTATAAGCAACATATGAGGATTAAATACTTCAGAAATACTATTCACATTACAGGTGGAGAAAATTTAACAAATAGGGACAATATGATAATTATATAATTATGTTAGCGTTTTTTTTTTTTTTAGTTTTTTAGTCATCACTGCCCTCTGGTGGTGGGAGTAGGAGGCCCAGCCTTTGCTCCTGTGAGCTGGAATTGAACCTCCATCTTAGTGGACCGCAGTCCCATGCACAAACACTATCACCAGGGCTCAGCCCTATGTTAGAGTTTTTAATCTAAGATTACCAGTAACTTTCTTAGGTATTTAGAATACAAAATAATGCTTTATATAATAAGAATAAATGTAGCTCCTATCAAGTCAATTTCAGCTCTAACCTAATTGGACAAAATAAAGCTACCTCATAACATTTCCAAAGCTGAAATTTTAGGGAAGCAAACCGCTACATCTTTCTGTGGCAGAAGGGCTCCTGGGTTTGAACCAAGGACCTTGTCATTGGCAGTTGGGAAAGGAAACACTGCATCACCAAGATTCCTTTCATTCTTCTTCATGAGGAATTCATACATACCTTGAGCAAATGAAAATTATATATAAGTACAGCTATACATCAAGGCTTAATTTATGAAAATAAATATAAAATAGGAATAATGCACTCACAATATCATTATTATATTGTGAAAAATCAGCTGCCCAAGACTTTAGAATATTAAAAAGCAAGGATGTCCTTATGAAAACTATAGTGCTCTAGACCCAGACCCCGATAGTTTCAATCACCTACATATATGTGTTTGTTGGCCAGTGAAGAGGGAAGACTGCAGAAGAATTGACACATTCGAATTATGGTGTTGGTAAATAAGATTGAAAGCACTCTGGACTGATAGATGAACAGCAACAACAATCTGTATTGGGAGAAATAGAGCCAAAATGGCTCCTGGGGCTCATGGAATTTGGAATCCCTTGATGACTGAAAGTGAGGGAATCCTGGACCTGCTCCCTAAGATAACAGTCTCAAGAAAAAGAATTCACACTTGGTAAAGTGGCAGGTTATCAAAAAGTGGGAAGACCCTGAAGGAAATTAATTGATACCTTCTTGCAACAATGAGCTCCATGGTAGCAATGGTGTTCAGGATGGAGGAGGACCTGGCAGTGTTTCCCCATGTTGTGTGTGGGTTGCTGTGACTTGGAACTGATGGTATGCACTGCTGATGGTAGCTATTCAATGATATACACTGTGAAACTCTTAAAGTCATATGATTTGTAAAGCAGAAGTATTACTATATTTTAAGAGAACAAGTTCAATCAAAGACATGAATCAATTTTTACTGATGGGAATTGCTATCATAGTAAACATTTGTGATAAATACTATTGAATTATTTAGTTTTAAGCAAAATATTATTCGGAAGGTATATTTTACCTGTGAAAACCTGATGGATTTGAATAGTGCTGCTAGAAAAGAAAATTAAAAGTACCAGGTGCTGCTCAAAGACAAAGCAGTTTTGTATTGGGAGAAACAAGACAGAGTGTTCCTTAGATGCAAGGATGGCAAGTCTCCGTGTCTTGTCAGAAGAGACCCGTCCTTGAAGGGCATCATGTTTGATAAAGTGGAGGATGACAAAAAAGAGGAAGGCCCTCAATGCGCTGGATTTTCACAGGAGCTCCATCTATGGGCTCAGGCATAGGGAGACGTGTGAGGATGGCCCAAACAGCACAGAGGATCCTTCTCAGCTTCAGAAGTGACTTGCTGGCCCCTAAAAACCATGTTACCTGCAATATATATTCATGGAACACATTTTAAGTGAATTAAATATTTCAGGGAACATATTTTAAGTGAATAAATATTTTAATAACTCAATTGAAATTTTATATATTAACACTTTTCTTTAAAAACAAGTCTGCGGTTGAGCCCCGGTGGCGTAGTGGTTGTGCGTGGGACTGCGGCCCACTGGGACGGAGGTTCAATTCCAGCAGTGGGGCTGGGCTTCCTACTCCCACCACCGGAGAGCAGCGATGCCCAAAAATAAAGAAAGAAATAAAGAAATAAAAACAAGTCTGCTTTTGAAGTAAATGCACTTTCAATATTAATACAAAAAGAACAATCAAGCGTCTGTCAAAAACGGTTTACAAAAGGAAACAAAAAATTGTTTTGATGATATAATCATTTTAAACCATAAGGCAATGTAAATATATATTCTAAGATTAAAATATAATAATGGAAGTGGGATAAAATATTAAACCATTTAGACTCAGGTACTCTTCCTGTATTTTACACATCCATTTATTGTCTCCCAAATTATTATAGCTCATAAGGCTTGTAAAAAAGAAAAAAATAACTAAACATCAATGACAACAGAAGTAATGAAGATAGTTGTGGTAATCAAATGCTACATGGAAAACGAATTAGATATTTAAAATGAAATAAAAAAGAAAATTCCTCTACAATCTTCACAAAATATAGGCTTACATGGGCTTAAAGGAGTCTTGCAATACAAAGGGGAAGAATGAATAAAATTACAACAAACTTTCTATTTTTCTAAAAGCTGGAAAAATATGAAGATCAGCATGCCATTCTTTATAATGCACCAGTGATTATTTCCTTAATTGGATAAATACTTTTAAATTAAATCCAGAACAAAATGCTTTTTGACATAGTGTCAGTCTTCAGTTTACTTTCCAGTCTTAATTAAATGAATGCTTTTTAATGAAATTTTTGTTTAAACAAGTGAGGCATTTCGGGTTGCTTGCTAACAGAGTACAATTAAATCTATTGTCTGGGTCTCCCACCTCTTTCTGGGCATGGCCCCTGCAGAGGACTTGGTCTCTCTCAACCTGTGCAGGCCTTTCTTCTTTTTCCTACTCTGTTTTTCTCCATCTTTCTCTTTAATAAATTTGCTCTTTAATTCACACACACAAAAATAAATAGATGAATCTATTGTCTGAGTATCTTTTGTTTTACTTCCAAAAATGGCTTGATGTCAGGTGCTGTCATGAAAGGATCAGATTCACTTACTGCAATTATTACATAATAATAAAAAGTTCAATAAATTTATTGCAATATACATGATTGCTTTATCATTTCAATTTTTACCATATGAGAAGGAATTCATTGTGTCTTTTCTTTTTTTCTCCATTAAGTATCTAGAAATGTTAAAAAGAAGACAGAGTCAGGAATTTCATTTTGAATGAATTGTGTCCTCTAAAAACGTATGCTACTGACATAACTACTAGTACTTGAACCATGACCTTATTAGGAAATAGGGTCTTTGAGAGATGTTATCAATTAAGTTAACTAGAGGCCATAGCTATTAGAGAAGGGTGGATCTTAGTCCAATTTAAGGGAACTGTTCCCCTTGTGAAAGAGAAGAGTCAGGGAGAGACTGAAAAGAGATAGGAGGAAAAGGATGATGTAAAATAGGACAACCCTAATTTATATAAAAGAATTTTGGAGTATAACACACTTGGAGGGTTTTTTTAAGTATAGTATGTAGCATTTCTAATACACTAAAAATGAAATTGAAAAGGTCAAAGAGACTGGAATGCAAAAATCATGACCAATAATAGTATGTTGCAGAATTTGAGTGATGGAATAGAGGGTGCAGTCTTTTAAATTTTAACAGTTTAAATTTTGTTTGTTTTGCTCTAAGAGCAAGGTAAAATTGTGAAAGCATTTTACTGCAGTAACAATTGAGTTTTTAAAGGGATTTTTTTGATAGTGTGTAAAATTGACTGCAGACAAGGAATAAGAATTTTGGGGAGACAGGTAAAGAAAACTGAGTGCCCACGTCATAGGAAGTAAGAGCTTGAACTATGATAAAAGTTATATTGGAAGTTTCTTTGCACGTTTTAAGCTCTGTCTGGCATGGTTTTTAATGGATGAGCCAGTCTTCTATGACAGACCATCAGGTTTTTTCTATAGTGCGTCTTTGTGGGACTTGAATTTCTAAAATTTCAGTTATTCTTTCAGTGTGCTATCTATTTGTACCATTCTGAAATTAGATAGAAAGCGGGAAATCAAGGGTTGAGCCCTGGTGGCATAAGTGGTTGAGTGTGGGATTGTGTCCTACAGGTTTGGCGGTTCAAATAGGTGGCGGCTCTCAGGATCAGCACTGGGTAGTGCCCATGACCACCAGAGGGCAGTGATACAAAAAGAGAACCAAAAAAAACCCCAGAAAGTGGGAAATCGAGAATAGTTGACAGTATAGTGAATTTTTTAGGTACTTGTCTGTATTATTTAAGTCTACCCTAAACGTCACTGTGCCCAGTTCCAATCATGCAGAGGTTATCTGGTGTCTCTTTTTTGGCAATCTATCACCATTTGTAGAGAAACTCAGACAGCAGTAGAATTAGTGGTCCTAGGGCAATCCTCAACTAAGCAACAGAAGAAGGAAGCTTCTGGAAAAAAAATACCCAGTAGTTATATCCTAGTCTTTTTTTATTATTTACTTATTTTAACAGTTTTACTGACATATAAATCATATACATAGTTCAATAGTTTAAACATATGAAAAAGAGTTGTATAATAAACATCACAACTAGTTTTAGAACATTTCCATTTTTTTCCTACACTTTTGTTTTTGTGCTTTTTAAATCATTTTGTTGGGGTCTCATAAAACTCTTATCACAATCAATACATACATCAATTGTATGCAGACCACATTTGTACAGTTGTTGCTACCATGATTCTCAAAACATCCCTCTTCTTCTTAGGCCCTTGGTTTCAGCTCCCCATATTTCTCTTCCTCACCTCTTTCCCTCCCATATGAACCTCTAATAATTTACAAATTATTCTTATTTTGTCATAGCATTTACTGTCTGATGTGTCACTTCACTCACTTCCCTATTGTCCATACCCCAGGGAAGAGGTTATATATAGATGCCTGCAATTGGTTCCCCTTTATACTCCATCTTCCTGGTATCACCATCTCACCACTGGCCCTGAAGGACTCATCTGTCCTGGATTCCCTATGTTTCCAGTTCCAGTGTACGTCCCGTGGTCTAGATGGATTTGTAAGGTAGAACTGGGATCACAATACCACTAAGAACTAGAGTAAAGTTGCATATTTCATTGTTGCTACATGGTACCTTCACTGTCTCGCCTCCTCCCTGCAACCCCTTTGTAAGGGGATATCACCTCATCTACTATTGGGCTTTGGGTACAATCTGTACCCATTTTTTTTCACCCCCACATGGAACACATTCAAAGATAAACCACATTCTGGGACATAAGGTGAATCTACATAAATTTAAGTACATTGCTATTATACAGAACTCTTTCTCAGACCACTGTGCCATAAGGGTGGAAATCAACAAAAGGAAGATGAAGAAATAATTGCAGCAAATAATTGGAGGTTGAATAACTCTCTATTGCAAAAGGAGTGCGTTCTGCCAAGATCAGAGATGAAATTAGAAACTTCTAGAAATCAATGAGAATGAAAACACGGCATGCCAAAACTAATGGGATACAGCAATGGCAGTTATCTTAGGAAATTTCATAGCAATATGCACCAATGGAAAAGGACGAGCATCTCATAACTGATATGAAACAACTAAAGCAGAGTCAACAGGACAATCCCACTAATAGGAAAAGAAAAGAACTAACAAAAACCAGGGCTGAGATTCAGGAGAGGGAAAATAAGAAAACAATGGAAAAATTAATGCTGCTAAAAGTTGGTTCTTTGAAAAGATAAATACAATTTACAACCTGCTGGCAGTCTTAACCAAAGTAAGGAGGGAACACATTCCAATAGCAAGAATGAGGGATGAAAGAGGTTACTTAAAAACTGACCCTAATGAAAACGTAAGGTAATTTCACTGTACTGCATAGGACTGTACTCCAATAAATTCAACAACATGGAAAATATGGAAAAATTCTTGGAAAACAGTCCCTCCCTAGACTATCCCCGGTACATGTCAAGAATGTCAACAGAAGAAATCACAAGGATATCAAGGTGTTACCAATAAAAAAAAAATCACCTGGACCAGATGGTTTTACATGAGAATTCTACCTAGTATTCAGGAAAGAACTGACACCAGTACCACACAAACTCTTTCAGAAAGGAGAAAAGTGTGACAAACTTCTGAACTCATTCTGTGAAGCTAGTATAACACTGATACTGAAACCAGGTAAGGATCCCACAAGAATTGGGAACTACAGACTAATATACCTAATGAACATGGATGCAAAAATCCTTAATAAAATACTGGCTAATAGAATACAAAACTACATAGAGCAAATAAGTCACCATGACCATATAGAAGTCATACCTGGGATGCAGGGATGGTTCAACATATGAATGATCATTAGTATCATTTGCCACATTGAAATGAAGAACTGTAAGAACCATGTGATAATATTGATAGATGCAGGCAAAGCACTTGACAACATTCAACACAATTCCTGTTTAAGACACTCGAGAAGATAGGAATGGAAAGGAAGTTCCTCAAGACAATACAAGCTATATATGAAAAACCAACAGTCAACGTGATAGTCATTGCAGAAAAGACTAGCACAATCCCACTGAAAAATGAGACCAGACAAGGATACCTGTTGTCCCCACTAATAACCTACTGGAGGTTTTAGCTAACAGCATAAGGCAAAGAAAAGATATCAAAGGAACTCACCTGGGGATGGAAGAGGTGAAACAATCATTATTTGCACATAATATGATTTTATATATGGAAAATCCCCCAAACTCCACAAGGTGACTAGTGAAAGCAATAGAGTATAGCAGAGTGGCAGGATACAAGATCAACAATCAGTTATACTCATCAGATAAGACCACAGAAGAGGATATAAAAAAGTGGTATCATTCACAAGAGCCTAGTTTGAAATATCTAGGGATATACCTGACTAAAAGAACAAAAGATCTATGTGAGGAAGTTTACAGAACCCCATTACAAGAAACCAAGGGTAACAAATGGAAGAATATCCCATGCTCATGAAGCAGAACACTCAATATAGTAAAGAAGTCCGTTCTATGCCAGGCACTAAATAAGTTTAATGCAATACTGATACAATTACCCTCATCTTTCTAAATGATTACCAACTTCATATGGAGAAGGAAGAAGCTTAGAATTAGCAGAGAACTCAAGAAGAAGGACAGAGTGGGAGGGCTTGTTTTACCTGAATTTAACATATATTATATGGCCAGAGTGGTCAAAACAGCATGACATTGGCATAATGATAGATACTCAGGACAATGGAAAAGAGGTGAAAACCCAGAAAAAAATTATCATCACACCAACAACTGATCTTTGATAAAGGATCCAAAAATATCAAATGGGAAGAAGATTGCCTCTTCAACAAGTGGTGCTGCAAAAAAAATGGATGTCTATCTCTAGAAAAATGAAGCAATGCACTTACCTCATTCCATGCACTAGAATAAACTCAAGGAGGATCACAGACCTGGAAGTAAAACCCCAAACTATCATTGCCATCAATGAGGGAATTGGGACCAGCCTAAGAAATTTGACACAGGGATTACATTAGACCATCAGAAATAGGGAAGAACACAAACACAGAGGAGGCTCAAATTGACAAGTTGGATATACTGAAGATAAAACACCTGTGTACATCAAAAGAATTCATCAAAAGTATAATAAGAGAGCTCACCAACTGGGAAAACATCTTTAGCAATGACAGATAAGATAAAGGCCTTATTTCTAAAATCTACAATAATACCTTGATAGCTTCCAAAAAGAACAAAACTAGCTGCTCACTGAGGAGGTGGGCAAAAGACCTGACAAAAAGTTTCACAGAGGCAGAAGTCCAAATGGCCAATAAGTATATGAGAAAATACACCCGATCATTAGCCATAAAAGAAATGAAAATGAAAACAATAATGAGATACAACCTAACACCCTCAAGGATAGCCTAATTCAAAAAATCAGAAGCAACAAATGTTGGAGGGGTTGTGGGGAGACAGGAATCCTTTTCCCCTGCAGGTGGATCTGTAGGTATGCACAGCCACTATGGAAATAGATTTGACAATGGAAATTGAGCTATCATACGACTCAGCAATCCACTGGGCATATACCCAGAAGAAGCAAGAAACAAACCACAACCAGACATCTGTGCTCCAATGTTCATCACAGCACTGTTCACAATGGCAAGGAGTTGGAACTTTCCATCAACTGATGAATGGATTAAAAAGCTGTGGTACATATATACAATGAAGTACTACACATTACAGAAAAGCAGTGATAATGCATGAAGCATATTGCTGCATGGAAGAACTGGAGGAAATGTGGCTAAGTGAAGTAAGTCAAGTGCAAGAGAACATGCACAACATGAGTCAGCTTATGTAAACTTAAAAAATGTCCTATTCTTAGACTATCAGAAGTTCTTCAGAAGGACTAAAGACCAATCAATAACAGCAATCATCTTTTTTTAATATATCCATTATTAACTGTTCTCATTTTCTGTGTTGTTTCCCCCCTCTGTTATAAATATCTTGACAAATTTATTTTCACAAAGATACATCAGAATTATATGCATGTCAAAACCACTGACAATTTTTTGTGACAACATCATGTAGAAAATGCTTTTCTTGCCAGGAAGAGCATATTGTAACATGAAGTTTGAAAAGGGATCATGAAGACCCCATTGTTCAAGAGCAAAATGAAAAATAGAAAATAGCAAAGAAACTGAGAAGGCAAGCAAGGGAAATGAGGGAAGTGTGATGTCACAAAAGCTAGGAGAGCATACTCTCTTTTATCTTGATTTTTTCCCTGTAAACATGCTTTTCTTTTAAGGCAATGAACAAATTTCAGCATTCACACAAAATTAGGTTATAGTAATTTAGTATTTTATCTGGTAGTCCTCTGTAAAATAGATCCATCACAACCTGCTTCTGTTCCTTATTCTTCTCAATCCACAGAGCAATGATGCTCTTAGACTACTTGAAAAGGGCAGGGTTTTATTTTAAAACGCAATTTACTTATAGTTCTATAAAAGAAATAATTGCAGAGCAATCAGCAGCAGGAATGCTTGATCCTTTTCTGTGAAGACTAACAAAAGAATGCAAAACTAAAAACTTTTACTGTTAATGTATCATTAATCGCATTTCCATTTTCTTCTCCAAGGGGAGGCTTATTAGGGGAAGGGTTAATGACACTGACCTCGCACACCTGCAGTTATGTTCATTTAATCTACATTGCTTGACCAGGAAAGAGAGTGACTAATAGTACTATGCATATATGGCTTTTTAGCTTATTGGGACATCAATAAATGCTATTTGGGGGCCATAAAATGTTATATTACTAATGTCAAATATTAAGGGATTTAGTGACAGCTATGGGATTAATGTAGTATAAGTGAATATGCAGAACACCGGCAGTGATCTCATGTCTTGGCATCAACAGGGATATTAG
This sequence comes from Nesogale talazaci, assembly GCA_004026705.1. Lineage (NCBI taxonomy): Eukaryota > Metazoa > Chordata > Mammalia > Afrosoricida > Tenrecidae > Nesogale > Nesogale talazaci. The sequence goes on from PVJH01000153.1 coordinate 69,628, forward strand.
TTTAGATAACGGAAATGTTGAGCTTACTTTTAGCAAGGCTACTGTAATGGAGTTTAGAGAGGCATTTTAGTAAGGATGGATTTTAACTACCTTGGGTCCATGTTCCTTTGATAAGATACTTCTTTATTCACCCTTCTATCAATTTTCATAAAAACCCTGATGACACAGGGGTTGAAAATGCTTTGTTTCTAACTGAAAGGTCAGTTATTCAAACCAGTTGATCTGCTTTCTAAGGATTTATTGGCTCAGAAACCCTGTGGAGTAGTTCAACTCTCTCCTGTAGTGTGACTCTGAATTGAAATGAACTCAATGACAAGGTTTTGTTTGTTTGTCTTGGTGTCAATTTTTATCCTTAAGGGATTTATTGACCCTACATCTAATTATTTTTTGCTCATTTTAGATTGATGCTTCATTCCAATTCTATCACAATTGTTTTCATGGAACCAATTGATTTGTAAAACCTGTGGGAAATTTCAGCCATTTTTTTCTTTAGTCCTTGACATATTAATGTCCTTCTGATTGGTCATGTCCTCCCTGTCTGATGGATGTTCAGAGTTCTATTTATTTTCATAAACCTTCTATCAATTAAAATGACTTCTTTGCCTTTTTCAGTACTTATCTAAAACTCAAGGATAGGCTAATTTCACAGTTTTCTATGAACTCTTTTCCAACTAAAAATTCAACAGCTTTAATAATGATAATTTGAGTTAAGAACACTAGGATGTATACTTTTATTTTGCCATTTCTTTTGCATTCTACAAATCTTCAAGAAGATTACAAGTTCAAAGAGTAGAGGTGTTTCTCGTCTATTCACATAGACGTTAATGTGCCAGTGCAACACTCTCATGGGTACAGAGTCAGTCATATTCGATTTGAGTTCTGTCTCCACATTTCTTTTTCTTTGTGATTTAAACCAAATACTTAAGGCTTTTATGTCTAAACTTCCTCTTTTGCAATGAACATTGCATTCCTAGTTTACATGAAATAGATTTTAAGGAGAAATCATGTAAGGAATTGATGCCACAAAATATTTAATAATTATCTTTGTTAAGTGCAAGACAGACAGATCAAATTGATTTAAATTGTTACTGCAAAATTCCAAAATCATATGATTTAATCTAAATGCACAACTTTAATATTGATATAACGTGCCACTTTTTATATATGCTATTTCTTTATACAAAATATACTATTGTTGCTGGTTGTGTTAAGTTTGAACTTACAGTGACCTTACATCCAACAGAAATAAACACGCCGGGATTTCACCATCGGCACAATCACTCCGCTTGATCCAATTGTCATAGCCATGCTGTCAGTTCATCTCATTCAGGGCTTTTCCCTGTACCATTGACTCTATAATTTATGAAAATATTATGATAAGTGCATAGACCAAAAGTTAGAAAACCAAAAGTTAAGAACACATAGCATATCTTACACTGAAAGAACTCCAGAAAAAATTCAAACCTCAAATTGCAAGTTTGAAAAACTTAAGTGATACAGGAAGCATCATAAGATGGAAAGAATATACAAAGTTTTTGTTTGAAAAATAACTAGTTGACATTCCACAATTTCCGGTAGATAGCATATAAGCAAGAGCCAAAGGTACCAAAAAAAGTCCAAGCTGCACTGAAAGCATTAGCCAAAACAAGAGTCTTGAATTGATGAAGTATCAGTTGAAATGTTTCAACCAGCTGATGAGCACTGGAAGAAATCATATGTTATGTCACAAAATTTGAAAGATAGCTACTTGGCCAATTACCTGGAAGAGGTGCATATTTGTGCTTATTTCAAAGAAAGATAACCCAAGATAATGTAAAAACAATAGAACCATATCATTGATACCACATATAAGTAAAATTGCGCTGAAGCTCTTCCAACACAATTGCATTGACAGTACACTGACAGGGAGCTGCCAGATGTTCAGATTTGATTCAGAAAAGGATGAAAGGCCATGGACCAAAGGATAACATTCCTGATGCCAAATGGATCTTGGCTCAAAGCAGAGAGAGGATGCTAGAAAGATACTTACTCATTGTTTTGTTGTCGCTTTTAACTATGTCAAGAAATTCAACTGTGTGGATCATAAACTGTGGAAAGCTTTGAGAAAGATGGGGATTCCAGGTCTCTCCAGTTTGCTCAAGCAGAACTTGAAAAGGATTCAAGAAGTAATTGAACGGAACAAGGACACACTGCAAGTCTGAAAATCAAGAACAGTGTATGTCAAGGTTGTATCCTCTTCACATAGCTCTTCAATCAGAGAAGCTGGATTATATGAAGAAGAATGTGGCATCAGAATAAGAGGACAGCTACCTGGCCAATCAGTTCAAGCAAATCCACATTTGTTTCCATTCCAAAGAAAGAGGACGACGTTGTTACTAAGGGATGTGTAAAAATTTAGTTGTGCTCATACAGAATTTGTACATACAGAACAAGAACAAACAGAAGATTATCTTTTATTTAAAGTGGGAAAATGTGTGCAGTAGGAATTTATTCTGTCATCAATGACACTATATAATCTGCATGCTGAACAAGTAAACCCAGAAGCTAGAATATGTGAAGAAAAATTTTGCATCAGAACTGGAGGGAGTCCTATCTACAACCTGTAGTATTCAGATAGCACATATTTATGGAAAACACTTATGAATCAAAGTTTCACATATACATAGAATAGAAATTCAAAAGTAAAAGATACTGTTTAATTTCTGTAATGATTTTTATTTCTGTTACAAATAAATGATAATTACCTGATTTTAATTCTAGTTGAACTGAAAACTTTCATGTGCATATATATTTTAGTGATATTCTGTCTCTTATAGTCAATGCTTAATATATTTCCTTTGGGATTTACATACCATCATTAATATATCTATATATTAATTTTTCACCTTTTTAATGGAATCAATAATTAAATCTAGTACAATTAAAGACAAAAATAGTATCTAAGTATATGACTAAAATTGACTTAATTACTTGATTGAGAGCATTAAAAATTTAAATAAGTCAATTTAATTTTTGCCTATATTAAAATTGGAAAAAGTCATTTTAATGGGCAAAACTTTTGTTAAACAATCATTAAAATGGTATCATGCACCTTGTGAAAGTGACTTGTGTTTATGATAATACATGCTTGTATTTGAGAAGTATATAAAATCACTTTGGGGCCATGAACAAATGATTTCAGCCATCAGTTTATCATCTATGCTATGAAGGTTAAAATAGCTCACCAGAATTTTGAGGAAGATCCAATGAAGTGGAAAGATCATCCAAAACAGAGGCTGGTTTAAAATAGATATTAATAAATATTAATTTCCTGCTAACTATATCTACAGAATCTGCTAATTAGCAGCTGAAGCTATTCTTATTTCAAATTGCATTTTGACATTTGGATGTCTTTATCTCCCTCTGTTCCTTGTTAGGAAGTTACAAGAACCTGAGAATTATCAAGAAAAGACCTACCTTTTCTTAGGCTAGCTGGAGAGCTGAGTGGTACTTCAGTAAAATTTTCTGAAATTAATTAAAAGTTATCTCATTTATGCAGTGAAACTTTTTCACTAAAGATATTTTAGGATCCACTTATAGCAACTTCTTAGTTGATCTGTCAATTGCTTTTTTATTTATTTTTAATAGCATATTCTGAAAGGAATCTGATATAAATATAATATTATGTGACTGAGGATTTTTCAGAATAAATTGAGAAGGAAAACTAAATTTTCCACATGTGCCAGGTTTCACGAATTCTCTGAAAATTCAACAATGATATGTTTTGAAGTAAAGTTTGATTAAAAATGTAAAAAGTGAGAAGAGTTGGTAAAAAGAATGTGTCAGTCTTAAAAACTTGGTAACTATCCCAGGATGAAAGCATAATGAATCTTTAGTTACTTTCTGTGCTCTAAGCTAAATTTTAAGGTTATACTGGAAAATTTCTGAATCAGAAAGCAGAAGGTGCCCCTGGATATTGCAGTGAAAGTTTATGGCTTTTAGTCCATAAACATGTTCAAAGAAAAGTCTGCCAATCTACTTTGAAATATCAATCTTTGAAGTGCCATGATGCAAATTCTACTCTAATACACATGGGGTCATAATCTGACCACTGTCCCAACGCAAATTGTTACAAAGCTGAGGTATTAAGAGTTCCCCAGAAATGAATTGCAAATAAGTTACCCAGTCAATTGCCAGAAGGGTTAAGGTTTGCTGCCTCATCACAAAGATTCTGAAGTCATGTAGATAAGGAAATTCTTATTCAATACCATTTGTTAAACACATAGTTTATGGCTGGCCTTTTCATAGAGGATATTAGCATACTTCATTTTCCTTAATTTCTTTATCTGTGTATAATTAAAGATGTGTAAATAGCTGACACAGAAGTGCTTTAAAATGCTTTCAAACTCTCCCATTGCCCCTAAGTTGACTGGGGCCAAGTCAATTTTGAATGCAGTCCTTTAGCTTGGTCACTTTGCTAAGTCACAAAGGTCTGATTTCACTGTGTCCAAAAAACTGAGCAATCCTTTTCCTTAAAAGTTTAATTCCTTCAAATCACTCCAAGTACTTTAAGAAAGATGTTAGAAACTATGTTAGTAAATTTATTATTTAATTTAGCTAAAGTATGGTCAAATAGATAATTTGGGGTATTTAAAATCACATTTTTTCATTATTGAGTTAAATTTTTTTTATTTAACTATAAATTCAATTGTCATTGTTAATATCAAAAATATGAATTTCCATTTATAATCATGAAGTATGGCTAAGAAAACATTACATTATTATAAATAAAATGTGGCACATATCATCTCCTCAAATATACCATCAATTTCACATTTTTAATAAAACTTTGGGCTGAACCCTAGTGGCGTAGTGGTTGTGCGCAGGACTGCGGCCCACTGGGATGGAGGTTCAATTCCAGCAGTGGTTCCACAGGAGCAAAGGCTGGGCCTCCTGTTCCCAGCACGAGAGGGGAGTGATGCCCCCCCCCAAAAAAATAAAAAAATAAAATAAAACACTTGTTTAGCTGACCATTGAATGTTCTTAAAAACAGCTAATCTATAACTTTCAATCTCCACTCTTCCAAATTTATTCTTTGGAACTAACTGGAACTAATGCATAAGCTTTCTGAATGCTATAACATACCTTGCCCACTACAAAAATATTATTCCTTAATAGTTCCCTATTTGTATTTTATTTCTGTAAGAAAAGTTCATACTATCTGTGTTACCCAGGTAGACTAGAGAAACAAATTCATAAGCACACATATAGATATAAGGGAAAAGTTTACATACAAGAGGAATGGAACATTGAGAAAGCATCCTAGCCCAGTTCAGTCCAAGATTATAAGTCCGATTTTAGTCCATATGTCTGATACCAGTCTATAAAGTCTTCTTCCGGCTCACGAAGCATATGTAATGATACCAGGATGATCACAGGTTAGTGGGTGCAGAGTCTTGTGTATACAGTGGCAGTAGAAGCACCTAAGCACTAGCAGGGGACTCCTTGCGGCCTCCCAAGTATCTCAGTGCTGGCAGGGGTCTCCATGTGGCTTCTCCAGCTTCATAGGTCTGATTCCATCTGGGTAGGCCTATGTGGCTTCTCCTCCAGCTCCGCCAGTTCCCAGGACTCAGGATCCATCAGTATGCTCCCATATTGTCTTGTCAGCTGCAATGTCTGCAAGGGACTGAACTTGTGTCTTGTCAGAAGACTGTCTCCGAGGGACTGAGCCCATAGTCTCTCAGCTCCATCGGTAAAATAACCAGATTTTGACATTGGTAAAGTGGGACACCATTCACTGAGGGGGTAGGGGGAGGAGAAGAGATAGAGGGGGTATATTTCCTTCCCATTCTCCCATCATTTCCTAGCTTGTCTTGCCTTCTTTCCAAAATTCGGGATTTTTTTAAAACATCGCTGGACGTGAGAAAAATTATGTAAAATTGGGCCTGTCCTGCCAAAAGCGTCACATCTGATCACTTTATCCACGGGGGGAATCTCACGAGATTTATCAGAATTCTCAGAGAAACCCACACAGAGGTTTCATTGGCTATCTCCAGACTGATAGGCTAGCCTCCATCCCTACACTTCCAGTGCTAAAATTGACAATAAGGAACTGCCACACTATCTCTATGTGGTTACCACTTATTCATTTTCTTTATCATTATAATATTACTATTTAATAGACAAAAAATTCTTAACTTCTCAATTATCTAATAGTCAACTAGCAAGAAAGGAAATTGCTATTAGAGTCCAATAACAGTCTAGAGAAAGGTTCAGGTGTCTAGTTTTACACAAAGGGGGGAAATATCCTTTGGTTGTTCAAACAGCTAAGTGCTCATTGCTTGACCATTAGCTCAGAAATTTTCAGATTCACTGAGGGGTTTTGTTGTCTTAGTCAATAATCTCTATTGTCAGTCTCATGAGCCCCAGGACTGTTGTGGTTGTACTTGGGGCTGTGGTACTCGCAGTTGGCTATTCAAAACCAGCGGCAGCTACTGGGGAGAAAGACTGAGCTTTCTTTCCCTGTAAATGGTTAGTCTCACAGAACTATTTGGGGCCACCAGTCATCCGTATTGGCTTACTGGCAGTGAGTTTCATTTTGTTATTTTATTTCTCTTAATGCCAGTGACAAATACTCAGAATTTTTATTTATCAGGAAATGCTGCAAAGTTTTTTAAGGCCGCTCATAAATGTCCCAATGGGGCATACTATGGTACTGTAAGACTCAGTTTGAAGGGACTGAGCTGAACTTCTGTGACTCAGTAAAGAAAACTTCCCCGATTAAGTGCCTAGCTTCATCCCACTTCACCAGCTAAACAGGCAGCTTTATTTGTCCTCTGTCCCATGCTTTGACTCCGGGTTCTGCTACTGTCCGTTTGTTGGTATATCTGTCTTCTGGATCTTGGAGGGCCATTGTACAGGGATCACAGGTTCAAAGGGCTTGATCTGCTCCTTCTTGCTAATGACAACCTTCCTCCTTCTTCTCAAAGGGCTTGTTTTATACACAGCAGGATGGTATTGCAGGGGATTTGGTTCACAATTACTCACAAGTTAGTCATATTACCTATCTCCCCCAACTACTTACTAGACCTATTGAGGCAAAAAAAAAATGTTGCAAGTTAGAGATTTGGCCAAAATAATGTGATTTACTGCCCATGCTGAAAGGATTTTGAAGATAGAACTGGGCGTGTTCCTGAAAGTTCTCTACATTGATAAGATTATGAAATCAGGCTATCTTACACATATGGCCAAATCGACAGGGCAACAATTATGTGTACTATGAGGAATTGGTAAATCTCCATAGAGATTTTGAAGCTATGTGGAAACTTGACATAAACAGAAGTAGAAATAGTTCTCTAAGTATAGGAAGAAATGTATACAAAGGAAGAGGATCATGGAATACAGGCATGTTTGCTAAATGGCAAATTTAATGAAATTGGTATGATGAAGAAAAGCTTGACTATGGAGCTAGGATAATAGACATGAATATAATCATTAACTGTTAGGATACCACCCTCATACATTTATCTGAGCATCAACAGAAATTCATGTAACACTGACTTGGAAGATGATCTTGCTAGAATGTCTTTTATAAAGATGCAAACTCAGTTCTTTAGTGGGAAAATTGGAAGGAAGACATGAGACTAGAGGGAATTTGACAACAAATCTTGTGTAAAATAAATAAAGAAAATATATACCAGAAATATTCAGAAGTCAAAGGAGAATAAGCATAAATTATATTTATGAACTTCAGTGTTCTTCGTGAGAGGATTCTATCAGCCTTCAAGAAAGTACAATAAATATAATTATACAAAATTATGCACCAATCACACAAACTAGTGATGAAGAAACTGAAGAATTTTACAGACTTCAGTAAGAAATCAACCAATTGTAATCAATTGTCTTGATAGTTAGTGGTGATTAGAATTAAAACATCAGAAATAAAGAGCAAGAAACAGTTGGGAAATATGAAATGATATAAATTAAGCTGGAGATCACATAGTAGAATGTTGTGAAACCAATTACTTGTTCTTAACATTTTTTTCCACAGAAATGGCTACTATACACATAAACTTCCCCAGATATAGTGCACAGAAATCAAACTGATGACATTTATCAGAAGAAAATATGGAGAAAAACAGTATCATGAGCTAAAAACTAAAAGGGGTCCACTCTGGAACAGGCCATTAATTAATTACATACAAGTTCAGGAGAAAGCTGTTGAAAGTCAAAACGTTCTCAGGAGCCAAAAATATGACAATGAGCCTAGTGCACTTGGATTTTGAGAATATGTCAAGGACAGATTTGAGGCGTTGGAGACGAGTGAACAGTGGGAGGACAATCAGTAGATCACTCATGAAGAAAGCAAATGACAGGAAGGAAAAAGGTCAAATGTCAGAAAAGACTTTGAAACTTGCTCTTGACCTTAGAGTAGCAAAGTTAATAAAAGAAAGAAAGCAATCAAGGAACAGAATAGAGAAATTCAAAGGGTTACTTGAGAAGACAAAGCCAAATATCACAATGAAATGTACAAGTACCCAACATTAGAAAACCAACACGAAAGAACACACTCAGCATATCTGAAACTGATTTATGTATTGTGAAAGATGATGTATGAGCCCACAATAAAATGATTTTTGATAAAAAAGAATAAATTCAAGTACTGAGCTGATCGTAAAAGATTCTATTGGCAAAATATTGAGGGATGCAAGAAGCATCAAGAGAAAGATGGAAAGAATACATGGAGTCACTTTACCAAAATGAACTAGATGGCATTCTGTCATTTTGAAGGAAGCATAGGAGCAAGAACCAATGGTCCTGAAGGAAGAAGTTCAAGCTGCACTGAAAGCAGTAGAAGAAAATAAGGATCCAGGAATTGATGAACTGACTTTTGAAATATTTCAGCGTTCTGAAGAAACATTGAAAGCACTTATGTACTTGTCTAACCTAGAGATTTTGGAAGAGAGTTACTTGGCTGACTGACGGAAAGAGACCTATATTTGTGTACATTCCGAAGAATAGTGACCCAACTCACACTCTAGAATGATATTGCTATCACATACAAGTCAGATTTTGCTGAAGATCATTCAACAAAGGTTGCAGGAGTTGAGGGAACTGCCAGGTCAGTCTAGAGTCAGAGGAAGACTTGGAACAAGGTATATAATTGCTGATGTAAGATAGCTCTTAGCTCAATGCAGAAAATGCTACAAAGATATTTATTTGTGTTTTATTGATCACACAAAAGCATCTAGCAATGTGAAGCATAGGAAACTGGATAACCTTAAAAAATGAGAATTCCAAAACATGTCATTGTGCTCATAAGGAAATTGTACATGGATCAAGAGGCAGTTTTGAAAACAGAAAAAGGGAATATTGCGTGGCTTGAAATGAGGAAAAGTTCACTGTGAATCCTGTCACTGTACTTGTTTAATATATAGAGAGAGCAAATAATGAAAGAAGCTGGATTATATGAAGAAGAATGTGGCATCACGTTTGCAGAAAAGCACATTAGCAACTTGCAATGTGACAATAACAAAACCTTGCTTTCTGTGAGTTCACAGGAATTGAAGCACTTGCTGATGAAGATCAAGGAGTAGAGCCTTCAGCATGATTGCAATTCAATGCAAACAAGACTAAAATCCCCAGAACTGGATCAATGTGTAACAGCATGACAATTGGAGAAAAGGTTGAAGATGCCAAGGGTTTTTGTCCTATAACCAATGCTCATGGAAATAGCAGTCAAGAGACTAAAAGTCAAATTGCATTAGGTGAATCTGCTGCACAAGACCTCTTTAGAGTACTGAACAGTTAAAATGTTACTTTGATACTAAAGTACTCCACTATTGCCTGTGAAAGTTGGATGTTGAATATGGAAGACTGTCAAAATACCAAGGCATTTGAATGTTGGTGCTGCAGAAGAATATTGAAAGCACTATGGACTGGTGAAAGGACAAATCAATCTGTGCTGGAAGAAGTCGGGCCAGAGTGCTCCTTAAAAGCAAACATGGTAAGACTCTCCCATACATATAATGGGAAAACTTTTTTTTGGTGGTGGGGGGGGTGGACATCATTGCTCTCTGGCGGTCGTGGGAGCTACCCAGCCTTGCTCCTGGAGGGCTGCTACTGGATTTGAACCGCCAACCCAGTGGGCTGCAGTCCCACACGCAACCACTATGCCACCAGGGCTCAGCCCTGGGAAAACTTTCAAGAGAGACCAGTCCTTAGAGAAATGTGTCTTGTTCCCTAAGGTTTCATGGGGAGGGGCAGCAAAAGTAAAAGGTTTCCAATGAGCTGGACTGACACAGTGGCTGCATCAATTGGTTTGGGCAAAGAACAAATATAAGGATGGCAAATGACATTACAGTATTTTTTTTCTATCTCCATATAACAGGTACAGGTTCAAACCAACTGAATGATTCCTCCCAACAGTATCACAAGTTTTTGTGAACATTTATAATATGGGAATGGGAAACAGCAAATGTCTGTGGCTTTTATTTACTTTTATTTAAGCAGGGAATGCAGATACTGTTTTAGACCTGGAGAAAGTGCTCCTGGGGGAAGAACAAAAGGACATCTTCCAAGGATTAGGCTTGAGAGATAGATTTAGAAAGTGCCATTGTATGCATGATAATTAACCTCTTGGGAACACAGGAGATAATTCAAAAAAGCTTTATTTTCTGAAGTAAGGACAAGACTGTTGCATCAAGTAGGTTTTGAAGAAGACTTCTCTCCATTTAGAGAGAGATTTGAAAAGGAAAATCTGTGGAGCAACTGAAATAGATATCCAGGGAGTGATGAAAGGTATAATAGAATGATGTCAATTTACTATGTGTTTCTTAACCTTTGTAATGATTACATTGTTCTTGATGACTAAGATCATTATTCTAATAACTATAATTAGTCATAATTATGCAAAATGGGAATGCAATTTAAAGTGCTCTCTATTTACAGTTCTCTATAGGTCTCATTAATAGTGTTTATGAACAAAGTGTTTACCTCAGTCTTTAGATCTACTCTAAGGTCTTTCTAGCCATAAACCTAGTATGCATAAGCACTCACAATATTATTTAAAACTATATTCTGATTCCTAGAAATTCAAGTGATTTGTACAGAATGCAGTACATAATAGTCACAGGAAAAATGTGAATGGCCTTTTAACAGCCTAGTATTCATTCTTAGATAAATAAACCAAAAGTCTGAAATGATAGCCTAATACTTCAAAAAGATGTATGCTGTCAGAACTAGTACTACAAGAAAGATGTCCTTATTGGGGCTGAGCCTCAGTGGCGTAAGTGGTTGAGTGCAGGATTGTGGCTTGCGGGCTTGGCGGTTCAAATCCAGCAGCGGCTCTCAGGAGCAGTGCTGAGTAGCTACCACAAACACCAGAGGGCAGTGATGCCCCCCCAAAAAAGAAGAAAGATGTCCTTATTTTCTAATTTGTTAACCTTTCTATCCAACAATTTGCTACTCATTTTAAGTCCTTGGAACCCCTGGAGGCACTGTGGTTTAGGCTTTGGGCGACAAGACTCAAGATCGGTTGTTGTGAGGGGTCTTCTTCTGTGGAGATTCGCTGTTGTAGAAACCCCATATAAGGTCATTATGAGTTGTAATCCCCTTTATGACAGTGGATTTTGAGCGTGCTTAGGTGACAGTCTTTAAACCTAGAGGAGCAGTTCCATTCCGAGTACAGGAGAGTATCATGGGTCCGGATTTCCTAGGCAGCGACTTAACTATTTATGAATAAAGTGTGGTCAAAGGGTCTCGTAGAGAGAAAGATGGAAAAACTGGTGTCAGTTAATTTGAACATATTTTCAGGAGAGATTAGTCCCTGCAGAAGGACATCGTGCTTGGGAGAGTAGAGGGGAAGCAAAAGAAAGGAAGAATTTCAACAAGATGGCCTGACACAGTGACTGCAATGGGCTGTAGCATAGTAATAATTGTGAGGTTGGTACAGGATTGCACAGTATTTTATTCTGTTATGCAATAATAACATTTTAGCAATTAGAAGTACTTGTTAAGTGACATGTCTTAAGGAATTACTGTCAAATATTAAATAAACCCCACATATTAGCTCTATTATATTTTCACAGGATAAAAACCATATTTGTTTTCAGAACTAATTATTTTTAGATTGGGGTAAGAATTAAGTTTGAAGCCCAAATTTATTAATATAACTATGATTTACATATGCCTCTAATTAATTTTAATGAAATCAGTAACATTTTATGACAGACAGCATTATAAACCACTCTCTTGGGACATAAGGTAATTCTAGTGATCATGTCATCAATTTAGTAAATAAGATATAATTTAACATACTATGAAGAAAAGATAGTTATATAAGTATAATTGGACTTCAGACCACAATATATGAATTATTGACAAACAGAATAAACTGTTAATAAACTGGTCAATCTTTGCACAAATAATGAAGGCTGGTTGTAGGGCAACTTTTCAATGACACTCATTATCAAATACAGAATAAACTGTTAATAAACTGGTCAATCTTTGCACAAATAATGAAGGCTGGTCGTAGGGCAACTTTTCAATGACACTCATTATCAAATACAGAACCATACCTAAAAGATTAAAAAGATTAATATGTGTCACAAGAAAGGAAGGAGTGCATTAAAATAGTAAGCATATGGGAGCCCCAGACCACCATTTACTGGGCACCCTTAAAAGAAGGGATCTGAACCCAAATCCCAAGCTGATTACATAAACTTGGAATGGCAGTAATCTGTTTTTTTTTTCTCACATGAGGGCATTTTAGGCTTAAGAATAAGCAAGTATGTCTGCCCTCCTGAAGAGATCACTGAAAGTATGGGTGTGATAGCCAAGTGTGGTAAACAAAATAGGTTGCTCCTGGCTTTAAGGAAAAAGAAAAACAGAAAGGAAAAGAAAAGCCAAACATCTGGATCTTAAAGTTTGTCTTGAAACAAGCAGCTGCCTGAATGAATCTCAGCTAAGCCCACATGCAAGACACACACTGTCCTGTGTGACCCAAGGATGGTAAAGAATAAAATCCAAAAGCATGTGACTATCTGGCTTATAGACGGCTATGAATGAAAATGGAAACCCAAAATCCATTTGTAGGGTTTCTATTTTAAGCATATATTATGCCTACTGGGAATTCCCTCTGACCATAGGTGAAGGACCTAATAGCCTTACTGTCATAGTCCTACTATAATATGGAGAGCATTGTATAGTCAATTATGGTAGATGGAGTTAGGGGAAAATGTAATACCCTATCATCTGATTTCCCTGTTGATTCATTTTAAAGTTGTTTCAATTTTTAATGTTTTCTGCTTTCTCTTTGAATGAAGGTTCTGTATATCTTTCACTAGCCATTGTTGGGTTTGTTGTTTCCTTGCTTTGTATGATTGTGCTTTGGTTGATAGTCTTAAATAGTTTTATCATGTCTGTATTCATGAATGAAGGAACCTTAACTACTTAGATGCAAAGATAACATTACAGAATGTGAGGAAAATGGCATGTTCTTAATTCTGAAATATCTACCCCATCAACATGAATCTCCATCGCTCTGTCAGACTCTGGTGCCATGGGGAAGTGAGGGTGGTTGTAATGCTGGAGACTGTCCCCAGGGTATTTTAAATACACCTGGACCATTCAGTGTGTATGGGTTCCAGAAGATCTTCCAGATTAAGACAGGTTATGAAAAAAACATATCAATCTACTTCTAAAAACAATTCATCTCATGAAGAGGAGTGGGAAATTGTCTGATATAGTGCCAGAAAATCATCCTCTTTTGTTATAAACTACTCAAAATGTGCCTATGAGAGTTACCTCATCAAAATCCACACCCTTGCTGACATGCATGGAGCAAAGCTTTCAGGACCCTCACTGCTGATGTGACATAAGTCAAAATGAGGATAAACTGCTTCTAAAACCCATTTAAAGAAAGTCATGAAATACAGGGATAATGAATCTAGGGATATTGGAAATCGTCAAAAATGTAATTGATAAAGATCAATACCATAGACATTAATGATTTCAAAAAAGTAGTTATTGATTATTTTAAGCTGTACATTCAATTATATGGTGTTTTCTGAAAATATGATATATTGAAAAGGAATGGAATTACATTCATTTTCCAAAAGAATATTTCAAGATCCATCCTAAAGGACAAGCCTGTTGTTGTTGTTGCTGTTGCTAAGTGTCATAGAGGTGACTCCAGCATACAGCCAACCGATGTGCAACAGAATGAATCACCACTCAGTCTGTGCCATCCTGACAATGGCTCTTACGTTTGCGTCCACCGATACAGTCACTCATATCAAGAGAATCCTCCTCCTTTGTATTGCCTACCTACTTTACCAAGGATAACGCCTGTCTCCAGAGATTGATCTCTCCTTCTCCAGTGAATGATCTCTCTTGACAACATGTATACAGTAAATGAGAAGAAATCTCCATATGCTTCCTCTAAGGAATATTCTGTTAGTCATATGTAATATCTACATGTCTGCAAGAAAGAGCAGCTCATATGGCAATTACTGGAATTTGCACACCAACAATTTGTGACAAACATGAAGAAAATTCTATGCCAACTTCTGCAGTCTAAAATTGATCAAGCAGGCAGTCAAGATGCATTTGTGATTACTAATGATTTGAATGCAAACTTGTAAGCAAGGGTGAAAGACCACTAGTTGGACTATATTTAGTTGATAGAAACAGCCCATGGGATCCCATGATAGCATTTTGCAAGACTAGCAACTTATTCATTGCAAATAATGTCTCACTCTCAATAAAACAAATAAAAGTCATAAAAGCACATGGACTGAAATTCATCTCTCAGTGGGTAGTACATTGGTGGCTTGCTTGTTGCTGTGATGTTGGAAGCTGAAATGCCAATAATGTCACCTAGGATAAGTGTCTTTCAGTGAAACATCCAGACTAAGAACAAACTGAAAACAAGGACTAGGAAGTCCATTTCTGAAGGGCTGGCCACTGCGTACTAGATGAACAACAGCAGAACACAAGGTTATATTACCAGAAAACTAGTCCCTCAGAGTTAAAATAAGACTCAGAAAGATATAGGATTGACCACAGTGATATAGGATTGACCACAGTGACTTGGTGGAGTGAGGCCTTGGGACTTACTTTTCCTAGTAGGAAGCAACTCATTTGCATAACAACTCATGCCTAAATAGGTTTATAACAATAAACATAGACAATAGAGTTTACAATCTATTAAAAAATGGAGGACCAGGGCTAGGAGGGGCATATTAAATAATTAAGTACACTGCAATTATCCCTAAACACCCTGTAGGTGTAGTTAATTATTTAATATGGCTTTTCCAACCAAATTATCTGTAACTCCCAGAAAACAAGCTATTCTTACATAGATCTGGGTAGAAGGTGGGGGAGACTCTGATAGGATTAAACCTGTGAGTAGTTACCATATTATTAGAATTCATTTTCACTGTCACTCTGCTGAGAATAAAATGAGTCAACAAGAAGCAGGAGGGGATCTCACTCAGAGCAAGAGCTAGGAGTCAAGTGCACCCTCCTAAATCCCCAAGATCCCAGTGCAGTGATCTTCCTTGATCCAGAAGACAGCTGTGGCAAAAGAGGAGGAGAAGAAGCGAGAGTGGGAACATCAGACAGAGAGGTGGCCTGCTAGTCCGAAGGGTGAGTGAAACAGAGTGACTGGCCTGTGAAGTGGGATGCCTCTGAACATTTACTTGGGGGATCTGGGCTTTCTGATACATAGAGGTAGAGCTGAGTTACTTCAGAATGTGTTTTGCTGGATTGAGGTACCTCCAGGTACTGTTTAGGGAGTGAGGTTCACTGATCATGACACTTAAGGTTAATGCTTTGGGATTAGCCTTATAGTGGAATAGAGTTTTATTAACAGTCCTGGAATGACTTTGTATTAAGTCCTTATTCACTAACAGTGTCCTGTATCCTCTTTTGCATTACAACCTGTTAGCTTTCTTAATTAGCCTTTTAATTGTGAGTATTATCTCTGAGTTCTGTGTGGCCTTTGCAATACATTATTGAACTCAGTAGTTAGAAAACTAGAAAATGTTATGAATGACAGAATAGATTTTATGCTTTTATAGCAAGTCTTTTCAAATATAAAGTTAAGAAGCATTATCTCCCGTGGTTATATCATGGAACATAGAGATATAAGTGAAGAACAATACATGTACATTTATCCCTACCAAACTTAAACCAAATTCACTGCCAATTCTTAATCAAAACTCCCCTGTGGATTATCAACACTGCGCATCTTGATGGAGCAGAAAATTTCATCTTTCTCACTTGGAGAGGCTGGTGGTTTCAAATTCCCGACCTTGTGGTCTTAGCAGTTAAAGCAACCACTCACCGTGCCAAAGGGCTCATAGCGCTACCATTCCTGAAAATAGCTGTCTTCAATACATGTGTGTGGGGACTGTGAGTTGGGGATGAAATTTTAAATGATAGTATTATACCTGCATTTTAAACATGCTGCATATCACAAATATATCAGGAAGAAATCATGATAAATTGTTAAAAATTATATTGATTATTCAAAATGTATCTAGCAACTGTTAGAAGTCTGATGTGAAAGATGAAAGATAAAAAATGAAGGAATTCTTTAATATAATATTGAATAAAAGTATGTTGACATGCTAAATATGTGTTGTACATAAAATATATTTGTTGTTGAAGCTGTTAATTGCCATCAAGTCACTTCATCCAGAGAGTGATCCTATGTACCATGTGTGGCAGTCACTTAATCTGGAGTCAATTTGAGAATTAAGAGTGTAGGTGTGGAGTCTAGCTTGTCAATCTGATGACAGCAAATGGGACTTCTGTGGGTGCATGGCTTTCTCCTGAGGATTCTGGGAAATCCAGCCATATTTTCCCCTTGGAGGAAAATAGTCCCTTGGAGATGCTCTACTGAAGAGACACAAAGCTGACTCTCTATGAGACATCCTGGAGGAGAAGCCATATGGGTTTACCCTGATAGAACCAGACTTCTGAAGCTGGAAAAGCCCCATGTAGAAACTTCTGCCAATGCTGAGATGCTTGAGAAATACAGAGAGGTCCCTGCCAGTGGTGAGATGCTTCAATCACCACTGCATACACAAAGCTCTGCACCTACTGGCCTGTGCTTTGTGAGTCTAAAGAACACTTTTGGATTGGTATCAGATATATGGGCTAATTAATATCGGACTTATGCCCTTTGACTGGACTGGGTTTTACAGTTTCCTTAATGTACAGTTGCTCTTGTATATAAAAACTCCCTTATATATGCATGTATGTTTATGAATCTGTTTCTCTAGTCTAACTGCACTAACACACCGTGAAATGAAAGACTGCCCAGCCAAGGACCTCCTTACAATATTTATGTTTGAGTGCATTGTGGCGGCCAATGCTCTTAAGATTCTCAATTATATCTACATATGTCTTTAATGAATAAAGTACATAAATTCAATAATCACCTATAATGTCTTATATTATTTTAAAATCCCTCTCATTTTTCTCCTGAAATATTCTTCTGTGTTTTTCCTAGATCATATTTATTTTGGATGCAACTACCACTTATTGGTTTATTTTTGCCTTTTTGTGTTTCGTTTTATTGTCTTCCTTCTTCTGCATTATATCAACGCATAGGTGTTATGTGACACCTATCACTTTTCTTCACAATTTTTTCAGCATAGAAGATAATCTATTTGCAACCCAAATAATGCCATGTGCATTGTCTTATGTAAAGAATGTCGGAAAGGTCTAACATGTTCACTAAGAGCAAAACTTACAGTGAAGATGAGGAACATCTTCAACAAGATGCATTGGCACAGTGGCTGCAACATGGGCTCAGGTTATCTTGGCAAAGATGGCAGAGGAGCGGGCTGGGTTTCCTCTGCTGTACATGACTTTCTGGGACCATTAACTGACTTATTGGCACTTTACCAATGTGAGACAAATACATAGTCAACACCAAGGTTTTTAATTATTGTTTCAAATATTCTACTTTGGCACAGTGTGCTAAAAGACTTAGTTAAACATCAAACATCTCTGAAATGAATCCCTATAAATCCCTATTGAATAACATAGATGGTTTCTTCAGATTCTTCTTTACTGTGAAATTCTGTGCAGAAATTCCTAGAATTGACAATTTGTACTTAATATCTTAGATTTTTGCATGTCTCATTATTTCTGTGTTTTTTGTTTGCTTATGTAATTTGCCTTTTGAATCTACATTATGGAACAAGTTTCTGAGATTATATTTCAAATTACTAATATATCTTTCTCTAAAATATAACTTGCTTTCTTCTGACTTCAATAGGCATGTTAATATTACCATTATATCATTATAAGCTTATGCACAATCAATCTAATTGTCTTTTCTAGTGACGTATTCATTCTTTATTACTTTTTGCTGTCACTTCAGGAAAGTCATAATAGTGTGCATCTATCAGTTATAAAATACCTTAAAGGTATAAAGTACCAAAGAGGTATAAAATACCATGTTTTTTTCTTTGAAAATTTAAAGAAAATATTTTTATTGTTATTGTCTGCAGTAATCCAAAGATATCATTCTTAAGCCACAAAGTCATACTAACACTGAAAATGTACTATTTTTGCTAAAGAACAGGACCATAAAAGGAATTAACACAACACTTTAATTTTTTAAATCTAGCTTGATTGTTACCATGACCTGAACTTAACTGAACTCTTACAGATTGTTTGATTGCACAATAAATATCTACTTAAATATAGACATTTTTATAATACTTGGTGTATTATCCTCTTATAATTTCCGTGATGGCTTTCTGTTACAGAAACAACAATATAGGATTGAACTTTTACATTCCTGCAGGAGTTAAGATGAGAACATGGTGATTTATCTATTTTAAGAAAATGATGGTAAAAAAAAGAAAATGATGGCAATATGGAAGAAAACGTTCCAATTTAACTCATAAAACAGAAGCACAAGAACCAACAATGGAAAACAGATCATTGTGAAGAGTGATCCATCAACTACACAGTCTATGTAACTAATGGTTTTAAATATCTCTACAAGTAGTTATGCTAATTGGCAATTGAGTTGGTATGATTCAGAAGCATTGGGTGACTCTTTTAAGTGACATTTCACTGAAATCATCACTCAGGAAATATAATAGCTTAACTCCTGTAGAATCGCAGGCTGTTAGTTTTTGATAAATGTAAAATTTTACAAATAAAATCAGTGATAATGTGACTGGCTAGAGAGACAGGTATGCTTTGGATCATTACAAAGAGCATATTTATTGGTGAGATGATATTATAGGTAAATCACTTAATTAACCAAATCTACTGATTTTCATGTAGAAACTTAAATATGAACAGAAAAAAGAAAGTTTAAATTTTCTATTAACTTGAGATATTCAAATAAAGCATAATTTAAAGATACATTTACTCTTCTGAATGTCAAGGATTTCACATAAATCAACTCAATTATAACAAAAGAAGTGTGATAGTTAATGAAGGCTTCGTTTAATCAGCATACTTTCAGATATCCTAGGAGACTCACGGCTGCACTGATCACAGTGAGTTACAATCAGGGAACCCCCAAGTGTCTATCAATAGCAGAATACATGCATGCATTGCAGCACTGACACACACACAAAAGAGAATGCTTCAAAGAAACAGAATAAGATTTAAAATAGATGAACTCACATATTGGAAAGAAAAGGGTAGTAGACCTTATGATGTTATTTAGATAAAACAAAAAGCAGGAAAATAGATTTATGGTATCAGGGTAAAGATGATGTTGAGTTGAAAATGAGGAAATGCGATCATAGTCACAAAAATGAAGCTAGGAATGTTTGGTTTCTTGATTTGAACTCTGGTTATGTAGGTTTGTTCATTTTGTAAAACTAATTGAGCTGTACAATATGTCCACTTTTCTGTAAGTTGCTTATCTTCAATAAAAATGGTAATGTTTTAATTGAGAATTACTGTGAATGACATATTTAAATATTAAGACTGGTTTTCTTTGTGAGGTAGAATGTAGTCATTCTTCTTGTACCTATTTCACAGAGTTGTTAGAATTCATGTCCAAGGGCTAAGTGATGCTACAAAATGTGTTGGCTAAAAAAAGAAAAAAAATTACTGTTTTTCATAAACATCCTCTTCTTATAAGTAAATATTCTCATATAAAAAGGAAGAAGTTGGCCTGAGCCCTGGTGGCATAGTGGTTGTGCGCAGTACTGCGACACACTGGGATGGAGGTTCAATTCTAGGTAACAGGAGCAAAGGCTGGGCCTCGTACTCCCACAACCAGAGGACAGTGATGCCTAAAAAAAAAACTAAAATACTAAAACTGAAATTTTCTGGAGCTGTGATAGTTATTTAATTTAGTTTAGTTTGGAGTTTCTCTAAATTAACTGTTCATGGAATATATAGTCTCACATTTTCTCTTACAATCTATACTAATGAAAAAATTATTCTAACAAACTTTGGTAAAACTGTAATTCTGTATCCTTCACAAATTTTAGTTACAGAAAAAGCTTTACATCGGACTGATAGTTTACAATTTCCTACTCCCTTACAGGTTCTAGCTGACATTCAATTTGCTTTGTTTCAGTGGGGAACACCTTGGTCCAACCTGAGCACACAAACTTTAGCTTTTTTCGCTAATTACCATATTTCATAGTATTCACCATATACATAGTATTCACACCCATATGTAAATGAATTGAAATTCTGCTTTCATTTTCACGAGAATTTTAGAGTCCAGAGGCCTCACTTATTTAATGGTGCTGATGAAAATGTTTCTATTCCAGTCATGTATCCATCTAAAATTGCACAAAATCTCACTATCTCCACAGCATGTATCACTGATTCATATGTATTTTTTTTGTTTATGCATGACATGCCTCCTTCCCTAAATCACCATGCTGCTATCCCTCCACAATCCAGGACTCAGAACATTGCTTTGCACAGAGAAGATGCTTACTATTTTAGAACGAAGGAATCAAAAACCTATTCAGTCCCAATGCACTTTAAGAAGCTCATGAGCAGGTCCTCAGTCTTTGAACACTGAGCCTCACATCACGTACCCACCAGCTGAGATGACAAAGTTCTCAAAAGGCACTCACTCTCTAAAACCTGCCTGCTATGTGTCACAGAAATTTTTATTAGTTACTTTTTTGTTCCTGTCGTCAAGAGTCTATGCCCATTCCTGCCATTCTGCTAGTAAGACTACTACTCGGAAACGGAGTTTTTCTCTTTTCTTGAAGACTGTAGGTCCCTTTGTTCTATCTTCTCTCTGCTCTAGACAAGGAGATTAGCTTTCTAGGCATGCGCTCCCTTTTATAAAATATTATGAAATACCCCAGCAATATAACTTATAAAAAATAACACTACTAAATGAATCATTTAATTAAAAATAATATCCTTATTAATATAGTTCATGTCATATATATCAATACATCTGATACAATGCTGTTTTCCTCTTTTGCTAGATATAGGTTATATGTGGAAATAAACATTCACTAGAATTCACTAGTACTCACTCTCCCCCTTAAAATATACTGAGAAAATGGCAGGAAAACTACACTTGACCACATTGGGACCCTAAGGTTGATTGCCCAAGGCAGACATCAGACATATCTCTACCATTCATAGCTTCCTCTCCTGACACCAACCTCCCTTTCCATGGTATGGTAGTTCTGAGCAATGACCACACAGAACCCACAGACGGGGTTAATGATAAGGGGGCCTTAGGGGAGTTCAACAGGTTACAATAAAAGTGAGAAATGCTAAGGACACAGCTGTTCTGTCAGGACAGTCTCTTCTTTGCCTTTATCTTACATAGGGTTATCTCTCTGGCCTTCTGCCTCCTGACCCACCCTATGTCTTTCAAAGGCAATGTCATAAAACTGTTTTTAGGGCTTGAGAATCTGATATTGGCAAAGAGTTAGTAACATTCCACAATTACAGGAGGTAGAATGTGGATTTATTTTTCCACTTAATTCATCCTAACACAGCTGTTTTATGAACAGTAAAACTTGTGTTTTATGAACAGTAGCAATGCATTTGACTATGTAGATAGTAGCAAACTATGGATAACCATGAGACCATGCAAAGTCAACAATATTTTTTGTGTGTATGAGAAATTTGCACGTGGACAAAGAGACAGTTATGCAAACAGAATACAGGAATACTTCATGGCTTAAATTCAAGAATGGTGTGTAGTAGGATTGTATGCTGACCTATACTTATTCAATATGTTGGGAGAACAAATAATCATTTGAGTAACAGGATAATAATAAGAAGTATGTAGTATGAGGAGTGAAGGGAGGCTTATTTGCAACCTGCAATATGCACATGGCATAACCTTGTTTATTGAATAGGAGGGCAGTTGAAGTCCTTTGCTGTTAAAGATGATGGATTGCAGTCTTTAGTATAGAATTAAACTCAATGTAAGGAAGACCAAAATCTTTTGAACTACAACTGTAGGTAATACATGATAAAAGGAAAAAATGTTGAAATGCAAAGGATTTTGTCTTGCTACAATCCACAATCACTGTTCATAGAAGCAGCAGCGAAGAGATTATAAGACAAGTTGCATGGGTTACTTTTTGGCATAGTGACTGGATTTCTCCTTTTCATCTTCTTTTAATGTTTCCTGCATTGTTCAATATTTTGCTCATAGAATCTTTCCATTTTGCAACTCTGGGTTTGAAATGTCTTCATTTCTTTCAATTTACATATACTGAGCATTTAGTTCTAGGTCTTTGCACATTTTTTAAATAATATTGGCAGTTATCTTCTGGAATTTCCCTTTGAAAACTGTGTAGGTCTTTTATTTGGTTTGTCCCATGTGCCTTATGATTAAAGACATATTTCAAGGTTCATTCTGTCATCCACTTTGATCTTTTCTTTCTTTACTATTTTAATGACCCTATGCTTTCTATGTATATGATGTTCTTGATATCATCACAGATCTTGATATCATCATCAAGCTTTCTTTCATTTGTCTTCAACATACCAAATCTGTTGTTCAGATGGTTCTCAAAATTCAGATGGGTTAGATTCAAGGCCATACTTTTGCTCTAATAAACTTGTTTTAATTTTCTCTAACTTCAGCTCAAACTGACATATGAACACTCAATGGTCTGTTGTACAGTTTGACGGTGATTTTAACTGCTGATAGTGAAATTCTCCCTCATCTCTGTTCACAAATATAATCAATTTGATTTCTGAGTATTCCATATGGAGAAATCCATGTATAGAGTGACCTTTTGTGTTCTTGATATATTTTTATTAACATCGTGGGGTTCTTTTCTTAGTTGTTTATTATATTTTTACCACACACAGCCTTTTCTAATGTGCCTTATTTCCCTCCTATTTGTGGATTCAACTCCTATATGTGGATGCACTGGCTATGAATTGGGCTTTGGTTTTTGTACATTGGAGTATTGCTTAAAATCACTTATTTTTCACTAATTTTTTCACTGTATTTGGCAGATGCATTCACCAAAGCTCCATTGATCTTGGAAAAAACCATAAAGCTGGTTTTAGCCAATAGTCTCTGAGTGAAATCACCTTATTTCCTTGAGGACATCTTTCAATCAGTGAGAAGTTTCTGGGACCTGTCTTTCTCCTGTGCTTATTGACAAAAATACAGTTTCTCATCACTGCCTTCTACTAGCCAACAACCTAGAAGGAGAAGACCCAGGGAACACACCTCAACTATGCTTATCCTGTGGAGTAGTCATAGAATCTTTTTCATAACTACTGGCAAATAGATGAGCAAGAAATAATCCCTCCTAGTTAATTAATGAGATTTCAGAGGGTTTGGATTTTAGTTTTTGAAAAGTAAACAAACAACAGCAATAAAAACTCAGCTGTCTTCAAATAGACAGCAATTCATATCAGCTTCATGTCTTCCTAAAAGAACTGTGCCCTACTAGGACTTGGTTTTCAGAAATAGATTTCTCATCACCAGGAAGAATCGGGAGTGGAGCAAGTCCTCTAGATGGGAGATGTAGGTTCAAGGGAAGCTATTTGATCCAGAAGACAATGTCACCATAGAGAAAAAAAAACCAGAAATGAGAGCTAGGATATAGACCAGAGTGATGGACTTCCCAACCTTGGGAACAAGTAAAGCTGAGCACTTTTGTGCAGGAAGCTGACTTGGAGATAGAGTGAAGAATGTCTGGGCACTTTACTGAGAAATTGGAGCTGAGCATTAAGGGAGTGGAGTGTCTCTGGACATTTATATAGGGAGCTGAACATTTATATAGGGGCTTGCTGACCTACAGAGCTTGAGCTGAACACCATTGTGTTGAAGCTTACAATGGAGTGGCATATGCTTTGGGAAGTTATTAGCAAACCTGAAAGAACTGATAAACAACTCAACCTTGAGTTTTTTTCACTAACATTACAATTTGTTAATTTTCTTAATAAGCCCATAAACTGTGAATTGTGTCTGTGTTCTGTGTAGTCATTACACTGGATATTAGAACACACTGAGGTAAAAATAGAGGATGCTAATTTTGACAGCATGAACTAGTGATCTACTTTTTAAGAAATATTGACTTTAAGTCACAAGGTAAAAAATAAAATCATGGAATCTTCTTCATTAGAAAATCCTATGTAAGTAAAACCCACACTTTTTCCTTTTATCTATTGAATTATTTCACTTTCCATAATGAAATGATCTTTTTCATTATTTTGGATATAAACAATAAACAAATTAGTAGATAGATGATGACTTCATAAGCACATAAATACATTATAACCAAATGGAATATTATCAACCTTAATACAAGTTATAAAATTCAAAAGGACATTAGTTAAATAAAAGTGACAGTAAATTACATGGTTGGTTGAAAATCAGTTATGTTTGATTTAGTAAAATGTGCTTTAGAAATGGTGAACAACTATTAAATGAAGTGCTAAATGCCACCCCCTTCCCCACAAGAACCCATCACAAATTATTTCACCACAAAAAAGTTGAAAGAACCTTTGAATCCAACCAGTAATTGCAAGAAGAGACAATTAATGATGCCTAAAATGTAATAAATCTTCTTGTGTAGCTTACTTTAGTAAACTTTTCCCAGTGAGATAGCCCATGGAAAATAATTAAAATAGGACAAAGTACTGCAAGACAAAAATGTTTCATTTATACAGACCTAATAACCCTGCAGAAATTTAGTGTTAAAATGGCCTTACAACTTCATAGAAACTATAATCCTTTTCCATGATTCTTTTAAAATTATAAACATTATAGTACAGGATTCTTAGTAAGGGATATATTTAGTAATTAAGAATAATATTAAACTCCCCAAATATCTTGCTAATGCTGGTGCATATTTTGCTAATATCTTGCTAATGCTAATGCATATTTTCTTTCTTTTTTAAATCATTTTATTGGGGGCTCTTACAGTTCTTGTCACAATCCATACATGCATCCATTGTGTCAAGCACATTTGTACATATATTGCAATCATCACTTTCTTTATTTTAATGATTTTTTCTTTCTTTTTTCATTGGGGGCTCATCACAATCTATACATACATCCATTGTATTAAGCACATTTGTACGTTTTGTACCATTCTCAAAATATTTGCTTTCTACTTGAGCTCTTGGTATCAGCTCATTTTCCCCTCACACCTCGCTCCCCAAAATGTATCTATCATATACAAAACAACTTGAATTTCATAATACCTAATGTACACTGGAATAATGATTCCATTTCATAATACTGTGAGAAAAATGAACCAACACTGACCTGATTTTATTTTATCTGATTTTTTTTGGCATCACTGCCCTGGTGGGAGTAGGAAGCCCAGCCTTGCTCATGGAGAGCTGCTGCTGGATTTGAACAGCCAACCCTGTGGGCCGCAGTCCCACATACAACCGCTACGCCACCGGGGCTCAGCTCTATTTTATCTGATTTATATTACTTTGAATGGTATCACTTGTGGATGTGGTTTATCATAAATTAAAATTAATCAAGGAATAGACATTTTAGACCTCTTCATTGTGCCCATTAGGAGCTTGTACATGGATCAAGAGGCATGTATACAAACAGAACAAGTGACTGCTGCATGGTTTAGAATCAGGAAATATGTGTGTCAATGCTGAGTTACCTCCCCATACTCATTCAAGCTGTATGCTGAGAAAATAATCAGAGAAACCAGATTAGCTGAAGAAGGATGTGCTCTTAGGATTGGTGGAAGTCTTATTTATTAGCCAGCTGAGAGAGGTAGATAACACAATCTTGCCTTGAAAGGGAGGAGAATGTGAAACACTTACTGATGAAGTCAAGAATTGCAGCCTTCTATAAGGATTACAACTCAATATAAAGAAGACCAAAATTATCACAATGAGACCAATATCATGATAAATAGAGATAATATTGAAGTTGTCAAGGATTTTGTCTTGTTTGGATCCATAATCACTTATCATGGAAGCAACACCCAGGAGATCAAATAACACTTTGCATTGGGAAAATCTGTGCCACAAAACCTCCCTTACCTTGTTGAAGAGCAAGGACAAAGGTGTGCCTACCCCCAGACTTGGCATTTTCAATTGCTTAGTATGCAAATAAAAGTTGGACATCAAATAGGCATACTGAAGACAACTTTGTGGATTTGAATTACAGAGCTGAAAAAAATATCGAAAGTACACAGACTGCCAAAACAACAAACAAATCTGTCTTTCTTGTAAGAAATATGAACGCTCCTTAGGAGCAAATAGGGTGAGACTTTGTATCATGTTTTTTGGATTGCTTACCAGGAAAGAGCATTCCCTGGAGAAGGAAGTAAAGCTTGATCAAATAAAGAGGCAATGAAAAAGAAAACCCTTGGCTAGGTGGATGGAAACAGTGGCAGCAACAATGAGCTTGAACATTAAAAACTGAGTGGGGAGCCCATGACTGATCAGTGTTTCCTTCCGTCGTTCATAGGGTCACTGTGAGTCGGATTGGACTTGAGGACAACTAACAAAAACAAACAACACATAAACACTATGCATGTTGGGGACACTAGGTTTAGGTTTGTTCTAAACAGCACATAGCAGACTCCAGGCCCACACTCACCCCCCGCAGCCTTACCAGACGGAAAACAGCTGCCAAGGTGGGTTCACAGGGCCATAAATCCTTAAGAGAGCAGAAGCTTCAGGCTCTTCTAGCAAACCACCTGGAGGTTTCTGACTGTGGGCCTGGAGGCTAGCAACTCACTGTGTAACCTCTTAGGCTAACAGGGCTCCTCAAGACGGTTCAAAAAGGAAGCAAGTATACATTTTCAACCTTGTAGTTATATTGATATTTAAGCTGGTCTACAAAATTGTGTACTGTTATAACTAGCTAAAGGGATACTCTGCCCAAACAATATATTTCTGCTAACCCCTGCAGTAAACAAGCAAAAATAGACAAGTCAATTAGCAGCTATCCCCTTCCGCCAACTGGTGCGAACTGCTCTTGCTCCATTCCCCGAGCAGTGATGCTCTGCTTATGTATGTATTTCAACTGCAAATCTTCAAACTTAACAATTTTCCTAGTCGAGAAAAAAAGATGAAAAGGCAATTATTCTTGGTATATCATTTTCTTACATTGAATATAATTTGAGGGATAAAAGAGCAAAAATAGCATTTTCTGAAAATTTACCTAATATATATAAACTTAAGTTTTATGCTGTGATAGTTTATATTCAGTTGATAAGCTTTGTAAATGGACATAAAGCCCCCACAAATGTTTTGAACAAAACAGTTTAGAAATCTACATGTATATCCCCTGATTATTTGAAATAATCATGATATAAAACCTGTCTATTTCTTAAGGCCAGAAGTAGGACAAAGCTGTTATAAACAGAAGCCCTTCCACCAACATTGTGAGAAAGACGAGACTTTCTTTTCCACTTTAAATGTTTCAGTCTCAGAAACCCACTGGGAGAGTTCTGTCCTGTTCGGTAAGATCGCTATGGCCAAAGAGACTGGTTGGCTTGCAGTTGGAGGGGTCTTCTTTTTCGGTTGTTACTTCCTGGATCTTTCATCAATAGAGTCTGGTTTTTTAACCCACAGACTCCCAGGGAGGGTCCATTACCATTATTTCTTCCCACCCCTTTTCCCATTGACATTATTAAAGTAGCAACATTTCTTCACTGTGATACACTAAGAGCTAATTTTCTATAATAGTTAGTTTTTAACCCATACCCTTTTAAAATCTCTTGCTGCAAAAGTGATGCTATTTTACTCTTTGTATAGATTATTAGAGAAATATCACATCTATACAAGGATTATATTCCCGGGTACCTAAAGGATCTATGTTTAGACCCTCTTTCACCCTGATGTGGCCATATGACTGGGTTTAACTAATAGACTGAACTGAAGTGTTACTTTTCACTTTGTCACTTCCTATGCAATTTATGTGGCTTGTTTCATCATTGTTTTCTTTTATCATCTATCAGATGAATACAAAATTCTGAAGCTCTAACAAAAAACTGAAAATCAAAAGGGAATGAGAATATTTCTCAAAACTAAACATGAAAGAATGAAAGTCACAAATATTGGGTTTCCACAAATAACAATCTATTTACTTCTGTTGATATTTCAGATATTGTCAATCTTTAGATATTTGATTTCACCCTGACTACTATATTAAATTAAGTTTAGTTATAAATATGTCTGTGTTTTTCAAGAGAAAGCAAGTACTCTTAAAGAATAAAATATTTCATTTACTTGTTCTATCCTCCCATTGTCTTTAGTGTCAGGGACATTTGTTTTAGAATATTGACCAAGTAAATTTTTTTATCCTGAATAGGTAGTTTCTTGGACACATTCAGTAACATGTAATTCTCAGGTTTCTTTAAAATAACTGTGGAGAAGAAGCAAACCATAGCATTGTTTAAATTTTTTGCTAAAATAAGTGCTAAAGCATAGAAGCAATGCATTATAATGTTTGCTTAACTATACATTTGTTTAACTGTACAGCTACCATGAACTTCTTTGTATCTATTTTAAGCTTATGTTCACATGCCTTGCCAAATATATCTTCTCATTAAATCACCACTATAATTAAGACATAGAATTATTTTTTGCATCTCTCAGAACTTGCCATCTTTTCTCTTTATAATGAAGACTGCCTGGTTACAAGCAAATATATATATGTGTATATATGTAAATATATATATTTAACACTACTCTAGATAAGATATTCATCTTTATAAATATTTATATCTAAAGTACTACATATGTAGAATGGAATATATCATCTCTTTAACATATTGATTTTCAGATTTTCTGGTTGTCTTGTGTTTTATTACACATTTGCCTGTGTGTTAGTCCGGGTTGACTGGAAAAACACACCCATAGACAGTCATGTGTGTGAGAGAGCTTTATTTCAAAGAGCAATTGTACACTAAGGAGACGTCCCAGTTCATTGCAAATCAAGTCCATAAATCTGATATTAGCCTCTATGACTGATACCAGTCTGCAAAGTTCTTTTCAGACTCATGAAACACATGCAGTGATGCTGATGCAGGAAGATCACAAGCCAGTGGGTAGAAAGTCTTGTGGATCCAGTGGTGTTGCAAGCATTTCTTGCTGGCATGGGTCTTCATGTGTTTCGTCCAGTTCCAAGGCTCTGGCTCTCATCAACATAGCTTCATGGGGCTTGTCAAAAGGAATGTCTTGCAGTCTCTCTGTCTCTCTCCTCCAGCAAAGATTATAGAGTTACCAGAATCCTCAGGAGAAGTCCACGTCCACACTGAGACCTCATTGGCTATCACCTGATTGACAGAGTAGACTCCACCTGTGATAGTCTGGGTAGAATAGAGAAACAGATTCAAAGAAACTCATATATGTTTTAGAAATTGAATATTTAGAAAACAACCCAGTCCAGTCCAGATCAAATCCAGTATTAACCCATGTCTGATAGCCCTCTATAAAGTCCTCTTGATACTCACAAAGCATATGAAATGATGATGAATGCAGGAAGAGCCCAGGGAAGTGGATGGGAAGTCTTGTGGATCCAGTGGCATTGCAAGCATCTCCGTGCTGTCAGGGATCTCCAGATCCAGAGTTCTAGTGCATCTCCATGTGTCTTGACAGCTTTAATGTCTCCCAAGGAATGAGCTTTTGTTCCGCTTCTAGCAGGCTATTTATCTTCTTAGTGCTTCCAAAGGAGAATGTCAGGCTGTGAGCTGATTGACAATCCAAGCTGCATCTTTCCTGGTAAGTCTCAAATTATGTAACTACCTCAACCAATAAACTCCCAGAGATGATTTATTGCACATTGCTCTTCTTTTTCTTTTCCTTTTTACATTTTTATTGTACTTTAGTGGATATTTACATTTCCAACAATAACTTTGCATTCAACCATTTAAACTACTAACCAAATAACCCAATAGTTAACACTTCCCCTGCTCCTTTATTTCTCCTTTCCCTCTTGTGGACTATTTATCTACCATCTCACCCATGTTGTACTCATCAAGCTTCTCTAATATCGATAGTATTCTATTGTGGGGGTGTGTCTCCAAATGTGAAGGGAAAATATGTTGTTGAGTATTTAAATTCTATGGAGATCAAAACTTGTTATCCATGGGAGAAATCAATAAACAAAAAAATACTATATTAGGCAAATCCACCAAAATATTTTAAATTTCTAATAAGCAACTATTTTAATTTGATTACTAGTGTGTACCTAACTCTATTTTGTTTTTGTTCTTAGGTGTCATCATGTTGATTCTGACCCATAGCACCTATAATGACAACACTGGCTCAATCCTGTGACACCTTTGTGCTTGTTTATATGCCTGAGTCTATTATTGCAGTCACTGTGCCAAATCCCTCATCAAGGACCTTCCTCTCTTTCAATGGAACTCTACTTCACCAAACATGTTGCTCTTCTCCAGGGACTGATCTCTCTTGACAACATATTTCTCTTGACAACGCCCAAGTGAATGAGACAAAACATGGCACACTTATAAAATCCTTGCTTCTAAGGAGCACTCTGGCCTTACTCCCATGATAGATTTGCTTGTATTTTTAGCAGTCCAAGGTACTTTAAACATTCTTCTCCAGCAACACTATTAAAATGCATTGATTCTTCTTCAGTTTTCCTTATACAATATCCAACTTTCCACGCATATGAGACAGTTGAAAATCCTGTTTGGGTCAGACGCCCTTAGTTCTCAAAGTAACATCCTTGCTATTCAATACTCTAAGTCAGGGGTAGACAAACTCTTGAGACCGAAGAGCCAATCCTGTCCCTCCTAACAACTTTAAAATCACTCAAGATTTTACTTAACTATGTTTATCTAAACAAATGAAATCACAATGATCTGAATTAATAGCCTTCAAATGCTTTCAGTGTTACTTCAGAATCACACAATCACACTGGAAGAGCCACAGATGGCTCATGAGCCATAATTTGTTGACCCCTGCCCTAAGTGGGTCTTCAACAGCAGATTTATTTAATATAACCTATCTCTTTATCTCCTGACTACTGTTTTCATAAGCATTATGTATTCAAGAAAGATAAATTTCTTGACAACTTTCAGTTTAAGATAAGTGTGTCCAACTCAAGGGCTAGATATTTTATTAAAATATTTAGCTTTAATATTTGGATCTGCCTTTTGAGATTTTGAGTTTAGCTCTTTGACATCATCATTTTTTCCAACTCCTTTAGCTTTTTACAATTCAGAGCCAGTTTCAGATTCATTCTTACCTGTCTTTTTAATGACTTTTTGCTTTCTTTGCCCACTTTATTTAAGCACTGATGTTCAATTATTCAATTTACTTAAAACAATCTTCACTTTACCAATGTTCTTTCTGTAGTCTTTTTTACCAATATTTTATTTATACTTTATTGCATCTTTATTAATTGGGGTGTCGATGTGCAAAAAATCATTCCATAGTTCAACAACATCCAGCAAAATTGTACATTTGTTGCCACAATTAGATTTCAAGCATTCCCTTTTTATATGGACTGCTTGAAATCATCACCTGCCACCTCTCCCTGTTCTGCTTCCCAGAAAACCCTTATCCCATTTGCTGACTTTATAGGTTCATCAGTCCTTGATGTCTCCCCACAGCTCATCAGCTCTTTGGCCTTTAGTATTCAATTAGTCATTCTGTTCTAGATAGGGTTTCTTAAGTCAGGAATGAGAGACTCGGGTTGTATTTTGACTCATGTGGACTTGTTCTGTTCCTTTTGCTTCAACCTGACCTCAGCTAGCCATAATTTGTGGTCTGTGCCACATTCAGCCCGTGGCCAGTCTTTAGCTGCTGATGTAGAACTTCTGATTTCCTTTTGGTCTGAGATTTATTTAAAATTATATATAGAAATTCAAAATATCTGAACATTTTATAGATATCTTTATGTTATTACTTCTTATTTGAGTATTTGGGGAATATAATGAATACTCTATAATCTAAATCTTTTTCATTTGTTAAACTTTTACTTTTTATAAAATGCATTAACTTTCTAGGACTAGTGGAACTCTGTACAACATACATATACATATATATGCACACATATACTATATACATATGTGTGTGCTACATATAAGTGTGTGTCTACTTTTAAATATGCTTGAATTAATTCTCATTATTTTGAAAAAGTACCTTCTTATCTCTGTTAATGCTCCATGCTCTGAAGACTAATTTGACTGCTATTAACTTATTAATATTAATATGATCACTACAGCATTATCAACAGGTGCCAATGGAATATGATCACATTCAAACTGTCATTTCATTGCTGTTTTTCCCCAATTTCCACTCAACCAGTTCATCTAGGTGGTCATCCAAGTAGCAGACCACGCTACTTATTGCTCACATTAACTTTAAATCTTAGTAGGAGGATTTCGTTGAGAGGGAGACTTTTCCAGCTTTGATATATGCAAAGAAAATGCTTGTTTCAAAATGTCGTAGGCTTAGCAGTTTATTTTATTTGTCACCTTTTTTTTTTAATTTGTCACTTTTTTTAGAAGCTCCTTCTGGGTTGGATTGCATGACTTTTCAAAGACCAGTATTTTGACATTCCCAGCTCTGAAGGGGACTGAGCCATACCAAGCACTGTGAGTCTGGGATTGTTAGGCACTCTCCAGTCTGTTCTAATAGACCATGACCTGATGCATAGCAAGGGAAAGTCTGGCCCAGGCCTATATTGGCCTTACAAGTGTTCATGTGATTATGCCCACTGAAGACACCATCGTGTCAAGGCATTCCTTGTAGGTCTCCTCTCTTTCGCTGTACCTCCATTTTACCAAACATGATGATCTTCAGGGACTGGTCTCTCCTGAAAATATGTCTAAAGTATATGAGACAAAGTCTCATCATTCCTGCCTCTAAGGCTCTAAGGAAAGCCCTGTTCATGCATCTCCCAAGACAGATATGTTTGCTTTTCTAGCAGTCCATGACACTTCAGTGCATTTCTTCTGCACCCCAATTCATATTCAATGCCCAATTTTCACAAGCATATCAGGTATTAGTACATGCTCAGGTATATGCTTAGATTTCTAGCATATTTTAATGCAGCTTTTGTAGTAAAATTAGGTGCCTTGGATGATATTCAGGTTGACTTATACTTGAGTATATATGTAATACAGCTTGGCCTACCTTACTACCCAAAGATCACTCCTCTTCAATACTCTAAAACAGCTATTCTCACAGGGGTTGCCCAATTCATAACAGTAGCAAAATTATAATTATTAAGTAGCAATGAAAATAATTTTATGGATAGGGGTCACCACAATATAAGGAAAGCTAAGCATCTGCTAAGCATACAAGTTGACTTAAGTATAATGACTTAAGTATAACAAATACCTTTACTGATTTTACATTATGCCGTATCTCCTTGTCCTGTTTGTACAACTGCTTTTTGGTTCATGTATAACTTCCATATGAGCGCAATGAAGTGTTCTAGAATTCTCATTCATCTCAAGATTATTCATATTTTGCTATCATCCTCAATGTCAAATGCCTTGACTTAGTTAATGAGATATAAAAAAATACCTTTTTGATGTTCTATTCTTTCAGCCAAGGTCCACTAACATCAACAATGATATCTCTTATTCCTTATCCTCTTCTAAATAAGCCTGAATTTTTGGCATCTCCTTGTCAAGACACTGCTGCAACCATCGTGGATAGTTATTAGCAAAATTTTATTAATATGTGATATTAATGATATCGTTCTATAATTTGGTCATTTTATTAGGTCTTATTTCTCTGGAATGGGAGCATATATGGATCTCTTCCTGTTAGTTGACAAAATAAATGTTTTCTAAATTTCCTGGTATTGATAAATATGTTCTCTCATGTTTCATTAAGTTTTTGAAAAAATTTAAAGTGGTATTTCAGCAATTCCTTTTAGGGGATAATATTTTCCATCTAGTTTGACCTTTTTTCTTCAGCACCATTTATTCTTGTTCATATGCTACTTTCTTAATTGGTGGGATGTGAACTAGTTATTTTTTGTACCACAACTCTGCATTCCTTCGATATTCTTTGGATGCTTCCTTCATCATTCAATACTTTCCTGTAGAATCTTTCAATACTGCAACTTGAGGCTTGAATTTGTTATTTAGTTCTCTAGTTTTAAATATGCTCAGTGTGCAATTCCCTTTGTGTTCTAATTCTCAGTATTTGCACATCTTATAATTATATTTCACTTTGTCTTTTTGAACTGCCCTTTAAACTTCTTATTCAGTACTTTGACAAAGTATTTTTTACCATTTTCCTTAGGTAATCTACAATTAAGAATAAGTTTCAGAGTCTCTTCTGACATCCACTTTGAAAATTTCTCTTTCTAGTCTGAAGAATTGTGCAACATGAGAATGGGAACAGAGCACATTAGCAACTTATGATGCACAAATGACACAAACATGATTGTTAAAAGCAATCATGTTAAAAGAACTTGAAGCGCCTGCTGATGAAGATCCAGAATTATAGCCTTCAGTATGGATTACAACTCGATGTAGAAAGACATACATCCTCACAAATAGAAAATGTCATGATAAATGTTAAAACAATAGATTGTGTCTTGCTTGGTTCCACGGTCACTGCTCATGGACGCACCATGAGATCAAAGGAGTTGTTGCATTTGGAAAACTGATGCTCAAGACCTCTGTCCAGTGTTGAGATTATTTTGAGAAGTATGATAAACTTGACCCAAGCCATGGTATTTTCATAATATTGCATACACTTGTGAAAGTGGAACACTGAATAGGGATGCCAAAGAAAAAAAAACAATGCATTTGAATTGTGGTGCTGGCAAAGAGCATTGAACGTACGATGGACTGCTTCCAGAGCAAAGCCCTCTCTCCTGGAGGACATGCAGCCAGAGTGCTCCTATTGGAAAGGATGGTGAGGCATCAAGTATTTGGTACATGTTATTAGTAGATACCAGTTCAAGGAGAAAGACGTCATGCAGGGTAAAGTGGAGGAGCAGAGAGAAAGAGCAAGGTTCTTAATGAGAGGGAATAACACATGGGCTGCAGCGTGGACTCAGGCATAGGAACACATGTGAGCATGGTGTTTGACAGGCACTCTTTCCTGTGTTTGTGCATAATATCATCATGGGTCAGAACCAACTCAATGGCACCTACCAGTGAAATACATATTTTATCTGTAGAATTTTAAGAATTCTAGGTCAGATGAATGGCATGCTAACTCAAAGCACCAGAATAGAATCAAGACTCCTCAATAATTTCTCTGAATTGAACCAGGTTACAGGATAAAAACCCCATGAATAAATGGGAGGCTAGTCTGCTTTAAAGAAGTTTCATTACACCACAAAAAAATGTATACTCCTTCCCCCAACCTTCTACAAAGGGATATGTAATCTTTAGCAAGGGTGACTGCTCCTTCGAGGAAAGGAAATAGACTTTTCAGGGGTTACTGGACACTGGTTTTGAGTTGACTCTAATCCCAGGAGACCCAAAATGTTTTGTAAGACTTCCAGTCAGAGTTTGAGCATATGCAGGACATTATTAATGAAGTCTTGCTTCAGGTTCATTTCATCATGTGTCCAAAAGGTCCCCAAATCAATTATGTAGTAATTTCCCCAATTCTATGATGCATAATTAGAGTAAACATATTCAGCAACTGGCAGAATCTCTATATTCCAATCACGTGAGGGTTTGTGCGTTAGGAAAATCAAGTGAGCACCATTAGAGCTGCATCCACTTTGAAAAAGAGTAAATGAAAGCATCACTGCAGTCCTGTAGGGATTTCAGAGATTTGTAACATCATCAAAGACTTGAAGGATGCATGCATGGTCCAACCTACCATGTTTGAATTTAACTTGTCTATTTGAACAGCAGTTAAAACAGATTGTTTTTGGAGAATAACAATAGATTTTCATACATTTAACCAGATAGTAAATATAATTTCAGCTGTTGATCCAGGTGTGGTTTCTTTATTTGAGCAAATTCCTACTTCTCCTGGTAACTGAAATGCCTCTATCAATTAGTCAATAAGGACTATGCTTCCATTGTGATTTTGTTTTGCCTTTTGGGAGATGTGTACATGGGTATATGTGTATAGTTGACAAGGGGTACAGTGTAATTCTTAGGTTTTATGTCAAGTTGACTAGGCCCACTTGAGACTTCCCCTGTAATGTAACATAAAAAAATCAACACTATGATGGGATTTTCTGTGAGCCACCAAGCAGATATAAGAAGTATAGGGTGGAGTAGAGTTGAAATGAATTTCTCTGGGGCTGAGGTCTAGTCTAGGCAAAAGTATTTGCTGTGTCAAGCCGGTCTAGATTTTGCATCTGGATCCTTGACTGCTGGTTCACTGAACTTGACTCATCACATTGCCTGCTGAGGCTGGGAGTCATCATACTCTGAGTTCCCACTTCATCTTTCTGCTATCTGCTTCATCAGCTCAGGAAAGGACATGAGCCTGGAAAAATCTCCAGGTTAAATGTGATCTGTGGATTTGAACCAAACTGGACTTACTTGCTTTGAACCTGTTGTAGATCTTTTCTTGATATAAAATCCTTTATATATTTTTTTAAAGAATTATATAAATTGCTATATAAATTCTCAATATATTTTTATGTTTACGCACACACATAAACACACACACAAACACAACTGGATTTGTCTCCTTAGGGAATCCAGTTTAACAACTGAGAAAAAATTTTAGTATATGTGCTGCCAAAGGGAGCACATCAACTAAGAAAAAATATGCTCATTTTTAGGTTTCATAAGTGACAAATGTAAATTCAAATAACACATACTAAATAAATTAAATTTATCAGAAACATTCATTTTCTGGATGATGTTTGACTATTTTATGAATTTCAGAGAAAGGGTAGTTAATTAAAATTAAAAACAGTTTAATTAAAATTTTAGAGTGAATATTCATCATTGTTGCCATATTTGTAGCTGATTTTAGATCCATTTAACCTAGTAAAACAGAAACAAATACAAACATAACTGCTTTTGAGTATATGACAATGAGCATCCACTCTGTGAGACAGAATAAAACTGATCAATGGAGTTCCCAGAGGAATTCACCTTGGAGGCAGCAGACCACTCCTTCTTTATCAGACAGAGCAGCTGACAGGTTCAAGCTGCTGAGTGTTCTATCATAAAACACTACTTAAACCCTACATAGAGTATGCAAGGAGTTAAAGCTGACTTAGGATACCATTTTTTTTGTTTATATGTTTATAATACCAGCATCATAAATACAGATCCCTAAGTGAATGATATGTTATTTTTTGACTCTTCACTGTAAGTAGTAATAATACACATACTCCATCCAATTCCTTTTCATAATAGCAATAGCCAAATGTGTTTGAACTGAAAAGACTAGTCATGATTCATTTTCCAAGATAGTGTATGAGTTATTTTCCAAGTCAATCAATATGGAAAAAAGTAATGTTTAAACTATGCAAATATGATATATAAAAATAAAATTTTAAATGCCTGTTACCATCTCAACAATGATATAATAATGTATCAAATCTTTTTCTATTGATGATAGGTATCCTATATCTAATGTTAGTGGCAATATCTTTATCTTTTTCTCTCATTAATTACAGTTTTAGCAAAAAAAAAAAAAAGGTAGAAATCTTTGATACTATTTTATTTTCTAACTTGTCTCAATAGATCATGAAACAACAAAAGGATTACTACTTACCAAAACTCTTCAACATGGATGGAGTTGCCCTTCCTATGATGGATAAAAAAGTAAGTTTATTTCTGATTAACAAATTCAACTTCTGAAGAACACTGAGCAACATCTATCATTTTCTACAATTTGTTCTCATTGTAGAGCTCCATGAAAGCAGTCTTTGAAGCAGCCTCCTTACAATGGGGAAGAAATAGCACATTTCCCCTCCTCTGTAAACAGCAATGAGGAGGCTATGATTCCACGCTAACCCCAAAGCTCACAAACACCGACACTTTTCAACCACTTTCCAACCATCTTTATCCGATTCTGGCAATAGCATCTCTCACACGGAAGTCCTCTCCTGTGGTGAATTCGATACTTTTCTGCATGCAATAGCTACGTGCAAGTCACCGACAACTCATGATAAGGCGCTGATTAGAGAAGAAGGCAAGTTACAAAATGGTAATGTCGGTAATGCCTTTTCTCCTCCATGCTGGAACTCATGTCACTCTCTGGTTCTTGGCTTCTTGGACCCATCGTCTCCTTATCTATATTCTTCTGTGGTCGGAAAAACCACTAACTCGTGGACATGAGGCCCCTCTGTACAGTCGGAGCAGATGGATCATTCAATATTTGCATGGTCTTCTTCAATATTTGGGGAGGGGGTGCAAATCTAGATATAGAAGAGCCCTACCTTGTAATTTCACTTCACCTCAGGTAGCTCTTATGAGAGTGGGGCATTTCTTTCTTTAGAAAGTGCAAGGCATTTTGAATGTCCCATTGCTTATTAATCATGCAGTGCTAGTTATTGTCTTTTGGTGCTGTCAAGTTGGTTTCCACTGACAGGAATGAAAAGCACCCAGGTCCTGCACCCTCTTTACAAGTGCTCTTATGTCTGAGCTCATTGTAGCAGTCACTGGGTCAATCCATCTTGTTGTGAACCTTCCTCTATTTTGCTTCCCCACTTCTTTTTCGTTTTGTTTTGTTTTTTGGGCATCACCTGAGAGCTGCTGCTGGATTTGAACTGCTAAGTCCGTGGGCTGCAGTCCCACACTCAACCACCTATGCCACAGAGGCTCAGCCGCTTCCCCTCTTCTTTACCAAGTATGATATCCATTTACAAGGACTGATCTTACCTTGACAACAGATCCAAAGGGTATGAGACAAAATCTCCCCACCCTTGCTTCTATGAAGCATTCTGGCTGTACTTTTTCCAAGACCAATTTGTTTGCTCTTTCATAGTTCAAAATACTTCCTTCAGTATCACCAAAATTCAAATGTGTTGATTTTTCTTTCATTGGTTATCTTTGTTCAATGTCTGTGTTAGACAGGGTTCTCTAGAGAAACAAAACCAGGACACTAGTAATTCTCTTTATATATTTATATAGATAGAAGGATATGTAAGATAAGAAATAAACAGTAACTAATCTATAAAGCAGTACAAATGGCTGGGTGCAACTCACTTGCGTGAGACAGCTAGAAGACTGGCAGTCTTTGGAGTCTTGAGGGCCACCGAGTAGTCCTCTGTAGAGCAATTCAGGCTATCCAGCCATAAGCAGCAAGCAGTAAAGCAGGTCACCAACAGTCAGTCGGATGACAAAATCCAACAGTCCCCACCTCAAGAGATGTATATTCCAGGAGTGTGGAGAAGCAGGGCTTGAAGGAACCTCAACTCACAGCTACACAATCCACCAATTAGGTGTCCCATGGGTAGTGTTGCTTAGAGATCAAGACACAGGATGAACAAGACAGCCAGCTGGTCCAAAGATCCAAGAGCAATAGGCCAAGGGCGGGGCTCACCAAGCCATTTCTATTGCCACCCTTCAATTGATCTCATGAGTTCATTAACCATGTCGTCACAACAGAACTACCTATCTTCTTTGAACATGTTGGCACAACAAGCTTACCTATCACAATGTCCATCTTTTCCATGAATTTGAGTCAGTTGTAAATACCATGGCTTGAGTCAAGCATATCTTAGTCCTCAAAATAACTTGGCTTTTCCACACCATACAGTCTTCAGTAGATTAACCTGCATCAATGGGTCATTTGATCATTTGACTAGTGCTTCCATGATCCTTGATTGTGGTTCCAAGCAAAGTGGAAATCTAGACAACTTTAATCTATTATCCTGATGTTTATTGGTCAAGTTGTGCTGCTTTGGATTTATTTTACATTGAGCTTTAATTCACATTGAATGCTGCAATTCTTGTTTGTTCATTTGAAATGAACTTGTTTGTTCCTAAATACTTAAGTCTATTCCAGTTTTTTCCTCTTTTTTTTAGCCAGTCACTCCAATATTTAGGTTTGAAAGTTAAGGAATGCAGAGGAATTTAAATGTAATATATGTATATGCATATTTTTTAAGAAATATACTGGTATATGTTAACACAGTCATTTCAGGAAATAAAATCAACAATATTCTTTCAATCCTTCCAGAAATATGGTTCTCCACACCCACACCCAACATCCTTCCTTTTCTTCTCACTATGCTGCAATTCTTGATCTTCCTTCGCAAGGGTTTCCAGTCCTCCTCACTCTCAGCAAGCAACATTGTGTCATCTATGTACTGCAGGTTGTGATTAAGCCTTTCTTCAATCCTAATGCTGAATTCTTCCATTCAACTTCTCTGATTAGGTCATAATATAGATTGGATAAGTATGGCAAAAGAATGTAATGCCAATGCACATTTTTCTTGATTTTAAACTACATACACGTTTCACTGGTTGTAATATATTCTACTAAGTAGGATGCTATGTGACAGAGATATTGTGTAAAAGAAAGAAAACATTGTGCAAAAAGATCCCCCATAATATGTACAGGCAGTCTCTGGATTATAAATTGGTTTTGTTTCTAAGCCTGTATTTAAATCTAATTGATAAAAAGTTGTAACAATTAAATTCACTTCAGCTAATCAAATGTTTTTTGATGTATGAAATGTCCCTCCTTTATAAAGATTGACAATGAATACAATGAGAGGTTAACACATATCAATTGCGAGGCTGGAACTGTATCAGATATGGTTTCTTCTCTTTAAAATAGTGTCTATCGGTGTCAATACTAACCAAATGAAACCTCGTAACAATGACATAAAATAAATATAAGTATAAAACTAAAACAAAGTCCATTGCCATTGGGTAGATTCCTACACATTGCACATCTGTAGACTGCTTCTGGGGCATTGCAAACCTTCACAGGAGCAGGTCGTCTTTTTCTCACAGAGATGGATTGAAAAGCCACCCCTATCACCACTGCCAACAGGACCCCTTAGATAAAGGTACAGGTACTGAGATATGTATAGATATTGAGATATGTGAATATTCAATACTGCAGGCACATATATGTAAGTAATTATACAAGCACATATTTCAATGTGTATATATCTCAGTCCTGAAATATACATATCTCAATACTTTATTAACCAATAAAAACATCTCAATATCACCACTTCAATAGCCTCACTTATACACAATATAAATATAGATATTTCTGTATACACATAAGGAGTTTCGATCAATTTATAAAAACTTAGATGTAAATTTTACGATGGGGCGGCTGAGCCCCAGTGGCGTAGTGGTTGTGCGTGAGACTGTGGCCCACTGGGTTGGAGGTTCAAATCCAGCAGCAAGGTTGGGCCTCCTACTCCCACCACCAGAGGGCAGTGATGCCCCCCCCAAATTACACGATGGTTTTTTGAGATGTCTCCGTGTGCACAAGTATACTTCTATCTCTGTATTTTCTTGAAAATATTGTTTGTAGCTAGATATATTCCTTACATTAAAAATTATTACATAATGTATTTAGGTATAATATTTAACTGGATCCATAAAATCAAAGAAAATTTAATTTTGCTTGGGATTGCATAATAGAATTTGTTAAGATGAATGAATTCTTCATTGAAGATACCTTTCTTTTTTCCTTTATAAGATAGATGGTAACTATACATGTGCACCTCATCAAATGGAATGCACAGAAATCAAAATGACCTGATATGAGGAAAGAGACAATAGGAAACTCAATAACTGGATCCCAATAAAGTCAGGTGCTGATGTGGAAGAGACTATCAATTGCTTGTATGTAAGATCAGATTGTAGCTGAATATGACCTTTCAAAAATTCCAGCAGAATCTAGAAACCATGTCAAGAACTGATTTCATATATTAAAAGGACTGAGACTCAATCCATTGTGGGAGGACATCAAGTACATTATTCAATAGGAAAGCAAAAGGTAATTAGACAGCAAAGAAAGAGAAGAAATGTGAATTTCAGAAGATAATCTGAAACTTGCCCATGAACACAGAGTAGCTAAACTAAATGAAAGAAATAATAACATAAATCAGCTGAACAGAAACTTTCAAAAGACAGAGAAGACAATGCATTGGAAAGAAATGGTCCAATAGCGGGTATGGGAAAACCAAGGTGGAAGAGCAGTCTTAGAATATTTCAAGATGAAAGAATGAAAGAAAACTCTTAAGCTGAAATTCTTGGGTCCTAAACACTTGAAGTTAAACAAGTGGCACCTCAACAGTGAAACAAAAAGCCCACATGAAAGAAGCACACCAGTCGGTGTGATCTTGAAGTGTTGAAACTGGGCAATGGGCATCAAAAGATCCACAACAAACAGCAAACAAACAAAAATGCATATTGAAAATAGTGGGAGTTTGGAGCAGAGACCCAAAGTCCATCTCTGAACAATGGAGCACCCCTTCCCCCACCAGAGGGTCCACAGGATGGGGTGAGTTAACCAGGGTGCAGTAGAGAACTTAATGGATCACACAAAATACCTGTTTCCAGGAGGCCTCCTCAATCCCTCTATCACACCCTCTATGCTGCCTTCCAATTTAGACTAGGCGGAACCATGTTCATAGGTATAGGCAAGAGGCAAAACTCACAACACATGGGA
Source organism: Nesogale talazaci (assembly GCA_004026705.1). NCBI lineage: Eukaryota > Metazoa > Chordata > Mammalia > Afrosoricida > Tenrecidae > Nesogale > Nesogale talazaci. Next base: position 112,591 of record PVJH01000153.1, read on the forward strand.
CTCTGGAATAGGAATTGTTATGGAAAATACCAAAAGGGTAGGGGGAAGTGGGGAGGGAGGGCGACACCGATCACAATGAATGACACATAACCACACACTCCCATCCAGGGGAAAAACAACACAAACCAGAGGGGAAGGGAGAGAGCAGTCAGAGTGAGATTTGAAAATAATTGGCAACCTAAAATCAGTCAGGGGGCCATGAGGGATGACTGAGTGGAAAGAGGAAAAAAAGATGGAGTTGATCCCAAGGGCATAATGGAAAGTAAATGTCTAGAAAATAATGTTAGAATATATGTACTAATATGTCAGATACAATTGATCATATAAGAGTTATAAGAGCTCCCGATAAAAAAGGAGGGGGGAGAATTCTATGGAGAAAATATTGAATAATGCAGAAAGTATCAAAATAGCTTGATCTGCATTGAAGGCTATAGTGAAAAGCAAGATTCTAAGTATGGATCAAATACCAAGTGACATGTTTTAATACACTGATGGAATATTGCAAGCATTTTTTAGTCCATTCGATATATTCAAAAAACAACACTATGACCAACTATCTAGAAGATATCTATATTTTTGCTCATTCCAGCAAAATGTTCACATTATTAGTATCAGTAACATTTTTCCTGGATCCACAGTCTGTGCCTTTGGAAGCAGCAGTCAAGAAAGCTAATGACATATTACCCTGGGCAATTTTGATCCTAGAGGCCTCAGCTAAAGAGAAAATATATCACCCTGAGAATAAGGATGAGCCTGTTCATTTTATTTTTAGTAATCTACAATATTTATGGAAGATGGACAATGAATAGGGAGGAGCAGAGAAGAATTGACACTTTTGGTTGATGGTGCTGACCAAGATTATTGAAAATGCCAAAGATTTCCAGGAGAATGAACACGTTGATCCCAGAAGAAGTGTCACTAGAATACTACTTAAAAGTAAGGAAAGCGGCTGTGCTCCAGTGGCGTAGTGGTTGTTCGCAGGACTGCAGCCCACTGGGATGGAGGTTCAATTCCAGCTCACAGAAGCAAAGACTGAGCCTCCTACTACCACCACCAGAGGGCAGTGATGCCTAAAAAAATAAAAGTAAGGAAAGCAAGACTTCTTCCTATGTTCGTTGGACATATTATAAGGAAGGGACAATCCCCAGAGAAGGGGATTATGCCTGATAACTTAGAGAGCTATTGAAAAAGAAGGCCCACAAAATGAAGCATTGACACAATGATTGCAATGATTGCGAGAATTGTTAAAGACCAAGAAGTGCTCCTTCTGTGGAATGTGGAGGTCTGGTGGGTCCGACCCAACTGAATGAACTTCAGGAATTATTTAGCCACCACAGTCCTGGGCTAAATGGTACAAAATAAAATATTAAAATCAAAAGTTATTTAGAATTGGACATGGTTTTACACATGCATTACAAGAGTCCTTGATATATAGCTATAGGTATAGGAATAAATGTAGATGTCGAGAGATGATATAGATTATAGAAAGATATGGATATAGCTATATATGGTTAAAGGGTAAGTTGATAAAGAATTACATGGTAAAATTCTCCAATAAAAAGGATATTATGGAGAAATATCAAACCCATATAAGGATGTGGAAAATATGTTCCCTTTGTGCTATAGAGTACATAGATGTCAGTTAATTTAGCAAAATATTTTCAACATATAGATATGTCCACAAAATAAGTTTAACACATTCTATTTCCACTTATACTTTTTCTGACCAAGCTAACCAACTCAGTACCATCTAATCAATGGCAACTCATAGATTCTGGTGTGGGTTTCCAAGACTGTAACTCTTCCCAAGATTAGAAAGCCTCAATTTTCTCCCTTATAGAGGCTGGCAGCTTCAAACTGCTGACCCTACAGCCATTGTAGACACTGTACCACCAGGGCACCTGCAAATTACTTCTTGTTCAAAAAAAAAAAAACCTGCCTAACTTTGAATTATTTTACATGCCCTCTTGTATAAAGATTCATTGGAACACGTACTTAAAAAAAAGCAAAAGATAAACAAAATTCAACATCACATGACAGTAAAATAATGTTTATCCCCGTAGTCTAATCATGCCATTAAAATGTTAGGAATGTATCATTTTCATTTTGTGATATAAACTTAAAAAGACAAGTTCTTTCTTATTAATATTTTCCTGCAAAATTTTTAATATAATCTATTGCCATCAAGACTAACAGCAACTTCAAGGACAAAATATTACTGCCCCCAAACTTCTTGTCATATTTAAGGAAGCAGACTTCCCCATCTTCTACCTCAGAGGAGCTGTTGGGTCCCCACTTCTGATCTTACAGTAACAAGCTGACTGCTTAAGCACTGAGTCATCAGGGGCTCTTGTCTTCTTATGCTGCTGTTGTTGTTGTTAGGTGACATTGAATTGGTTCCAACCCATAGCAACCCAATGATTACCACTATGAAACACTTCCCCAACCTATGCCATATTCATAATTGTTCCTATGCTTGATCTCATTGTTATAGCCATTGTGTCCATCCATCTCATTGATGGTCGGTCTTCCTCTGTTTCACTGCCCCTTTACTGCACAGCAGGTCACCCTGCTGACATTTGAAATATCAATGACATAGCATTGAGTATCACAACACACGCCCACTACAGTACAACACACTGACAAACAAATGGTGGTGTCTTGAATGTAAGGCATGTTTAATATAGCTCTGAATTTGATGGTTGTGTTTTAGTGTATAGGAGAGAGAGAAATTAAGAGTATTATTCATGCTTACATAGGTACTTTTACTTAAGTTGGTGTGGGTGCTATATATAATTTAGCACATGGGAAGGCTGTTTAATTTCCTCTGAGTAATATACTTAAGTCTGTGATAAACTATGCTTTTGACTATTACTTGCTGTCTCTTACACTTTAATGAAGCATCAAGAAAATATTTCACTTCATCCAAATTGGAAACTCTCCTTTCCAAGGATTAAAAGAAAAATGGCGTCCCCCAAATATAGTATTTTGATATTAACTTTGAATAATTAAAAGTGAGTTTTTTTCATATTAGCAATAAATACCATTTACAGTTGTTATGATAGCAAGGCTCTTGTTGAAGTTGCTAGAATGAATTTAAATGAGGAACAAAGAATGTTTATCGATCAATGTCTCCTTTCCTGCAAAGTGAATCATTCATTTGTCTCTTGAAACCACACAACACTGCAATAAATATTCAAGACTTAAGGGTAGATTATATCATAAACAAGAAAACATACACAAGTCTTCATGCACAGTACCTATCTTTGGCAGGAAAAGTAAAGAAGTTGAAATATACAGAAAGACCTTGCTCAAGGCTACAAATGATTGTTGCAGTGAGAGATTTCTTTTAATCAGTAGAGTATCCAACAACATGGTGAAATCATTCCTTGTTCGGCATTTTGATAAAGACTCATATAGATTGCTTTATTTGCAAATATCAAAATGAATTTTCTTACTTCCCCCAGCATCTCACTTCCCGCGTGCTGCTGAGCGTAAGGCATTCTCACTAAAACAATTAAACTGCAGACCACTCCCATCTTTGTTCCTGTTATCTCCCCCCCATATTTTGTGATATTAATAGTTTTAATTTCAATTCTTGTTTTTATTTTTAAAATACTAGAATACAAGTCACTACACCAACACTTCACACTATTATAGTGCATCTTTAGATAGGATAAATGCAATAATGTAATAGAGAACAATGTTTTATCTAAGGAAGACTCTTATGAAATGCTTTTTATATTGCCCTGTTGAGCTTAAGTAGACTCATTTAACTAGGCATATAATTGTATATACATGTTTTAAGAATATAGTGATAGAAAACAGGTTTCCTGCCTTAAGACATGATGTGGTTTTTATAGAACAAAAAAAGTGTAGCTAATCACAAAACTAATTATCAAATATTGTGTTAGAAACAATAATGATCACATGCTTCTGTGAGCAAGAGCAATTATATTTTAGGGTCCTATAAAACTTTATCACAACTAGGAAAAATCAAAGATAACAAAAAAAGAAAAGACACTGAACGTGGTATAATAATTTCATTTCAGATTTAGATAGCTTTCTCAGTTTCAAAAAACAAAAGGCAGGTTACATATGAGGAGCTCCCGTCACATTCTATGAGTAATGTAGATAGGGAACAGAACTGTTTTCCATATAGTTAAAGCTGTTCCTTTAGTTTTAGCAGATTCTAGGCTTTACTGGTGTTTTCCTTAGCACTGATGAGAGGAAAAGTAAAATAAAATAGAGGCGATAAATCCTAAACAATATAGATCAAAGAATTATTTTATTCAAAAAATAAAATTGCAAGAAAGAAAACTAATTAAAAGCAACATTTTCATTAAAAAAAAGGAAAAATGTTGACAAATATATAGAAATATAGGGTTGAGCCCCAGTGGCATGGTGGTTGTGCACAGGACTATGGCCCACTGGGATGGAGGTTCAATTCCAGTAGCGGTTCCATGGGAGCAAAGGCTGGGCCTCCTACTCCCACCACCAGAGGGCAGTGATACCCCTCCCAAAAATATATAGAAATATAAACAAGATGACAAAGAAAAATGTGCAATGAGTAAAAGTCATCAAAGCTAATATCTGGGTTGCGATCATTCTTTGTCCTAATCAATGAGTCTCTATTATGAACTAATAATCCAGAAAATAAAAACTTGAGTTCTATATTTGAATTATGTCTATCTTCAGTCACAGCACTTTTATTTTTATGTATTTCAAACATCTGCACCTATTAAATTATGCTAATCAGCATAATAATACGTTAGCCTCCACTTTACATATCTGATCAAGAGTAATCCCTAATCAATACAGATGAGGTATCAAGTGTTGCCCACCAAATCAGAAGTCTACTTTTAAAGGTTCCTCAGGGACTTCATGGATTTTTTCTCATTGTTGTTCAGTTGTCAGCAGTTAGACCTGGAACTGTTTTAATTTTATGTACTTTGTTTTTTTAATTATTCATGATTTGTTTTTAATGCCTACATAAAACGAACAGGTTAAATACTCCAAAGAGACAGCAATGGGACAGAGCTTTGGGAGCCAGCAGTTTAAGGCAAGGGGTGGGAATGGGAGAGGACAGCAGTTAGCCAATTGCTTCAGGAAACAGTAAGGGCTCTAAAATCAATAGTGAGAAGGGTGAAGTGCCCCTAGAGATGTTAGGCTTGATCAGTTGTAATGTATCTCAGAGGAATTACTGAGGGGCTAATAAGGCATGATAGCAGGCCAGGAGGTAAGAAAAAATGAAATAGACGAAAATATTAAGGAATAAAAATGTTATATATAAGCTATAAATATAGACATGTATATATATAAAACGTGTATTTATCTAGGTATGTATATATGCTTATATAATAGGGAAGCAGGTGGTCTTTGGGCCTCTATTTAAATCTTACTTGATTTCATTAATGATTTGTTCTAATAATGTGAAAAGATAGGATACTCATTTTTCTGAATCGATCACTGAAGACAAAACAGTTGCATAAGCAAATGTGATAAATAAAGATGATGGTGCCTGGTCATCAAAAGATATAATGCCTGGGATCTTAAAGGCCTGGAGTCAAACATGTAGTCATCTAACAAGGAAACAATCAAGTCAATATGGAAGATACACAACAGCCTGTGAGATCATGGAAAAGGTCAGATACTCAAAAATAAGCTATCAAACTGACTTGAAGGAAGATAGGCAAGGTGGAGACTCAAAACCTAACTGTAAGACAGTTGAACAGTCCTTCCCAGAAAGGTCACATAGGAAGAAATATCCAGGGAGCAGTATAGCACTGATGACATACAGTGTCTAATTATTCTCTAGTTCTTTAAAATATCACTAATCTTACTAGTCCTGTGTATGTACATGGATACAGCCACAATATTTTAATGCATGAAATTTAAGATCAATTATATCCTCAGACAGAATAAGGAGAGACTTGATTTGCTGAGAATAAAGCAAGAGAGGGTGGTAAAGGGAGCAAAGAACGACAGATAGCTATGATGACCTTACAGCCCTACTTGAAGGAAGGAACATCAGAATTTAAGGAAAATGGATACATGATGGTGTAAGTTAAGACAAGTAAATTATATATATATATATATATATATATATATGTAGTATACTGAGGATTCAGGGGAGTGGTAGGTTGGGGTAGGGATGGTATGGTATACAGGGGAGTTGATGAAGTAGTGCCTCATCCCCAAAAGAAGTTCAAGTAAAAAGAAAATGTATTTAAAATTATGAAGGCAGCAATCATAATACTATACTTGATCTAATGTAACCAAGAATTGTAATAATATCAATAAGAGCTCCTAATAAAATGTTTTTAAAAATATTTTGTTGTAGATTGACAAAGGCCTCTCAATCCTATGAATCTTAATAATTTCCTATCTTGTCTATTTTTGGGTTGGCTGTTTTATTCAAAATAGATTTTTCAAGTTGATCAGATTTTGCTTGTATTTGTTGACAACATTAAGCAAAACTATTTAACATCTTTTAGGACTATATGTTTGGGGATCTAGTGTAATCAGCGAAATTGTAACTGAGAAAGTGCTCTTCCAATTAAAATATAAAAAGTTAAAGACATTAACTTGGTGATGACTGAAGACTGGAATTATCTTTCTTATAGGACGTAGGATGGATGCAGGATAAAATGGAAGCAGCTATAAAGCATACAAAGAGTTTTTAGCAGGTTACTATTAACTCCAAATTATGCAGACTCATATATGTGGAGTCAAACTGTACACCATATAATTCTCATGGTTGTGAACTTAGGTAAATAGGACACCAGATCCATTTTCTGAGGTGCCTCCAGGAAGGTACAGGCCTTGAATGATGGTTAACAACTGGGGAGACTTCTATTTCACGACATTCTAAACAGTGACTATGGTTAAAACTGGGTTTCTAAAATTTCTGCACATTGTGTTGGACTTTATAGAATGGAAAATCCCTGTGTTCTGCTGATGGATAAAATCCTACCTAAAATGATGCAGGTTTGTTAATCCAGAGGCACCTTGAATGAAAAACCTTGTAATCTATTTTCTACAGAAACAGTTCTTCTCTAACATGCAAATGGTCTGAGAACAATCTATGGCAACTGACAAAGTGTGTGTGTGTGTGTGTGTGTGTGTGTGTGTAATGATCACAATCTTAGAAAGGAAAGAAAAATATTTTAACTACCATCAGTCAGTGTCAACTCATGCCTATCCTATAGAATAAGGCAGAGTTATCCTTGTGAGTTTCTGAGACTGTCCCATCTTTCTCACTCAAAGTGATTGGTGCTTTCAAATTGTGAACTTTGCTGTTAGCAACCCAGTGAGTTTCCATAGTACTCTCAGGGTTCTGCAAGGAAAATGCTTGAGAGATTTAAAGAGGATCACAATATAACACTCTATATTTTTGAGAATATTGATGGCAGTGTAGAAAATTAAACTGGTTTGGGGTATAAAAATTAGATTAAAATGACCAGATACTATATCTGCCCAGATAAAAGACTATGAAAACTTAGAATAAGGTAATGGTTCTAGGAATATTCCAATTATGCTTTAAGACAATGTTTAAAGCACCTTTAGTGCTTTAAAATTTATTTGATCATTCTAATTGTTTTAGATTGCAAATACTTATTTTATCTCTTCATGTTAGTACATAGTAAACTAGATACATAGTTTCCTAGAATCGATAAACATATCCTACTTTTTGATTTTCTTGCCATGTATTTGTTCTGAAAACTAAGACACTAATTCTAGTTTTCTGATATAAGTTTATTATGTAGCAAACTTTTAGAAGTTTTAAACTTGTAGTTAATTCTCAAATTTGCAAACTTATGATATGGATATCTAAACTATGCTTCTGCCTGACTTGTGACTATAATGATTAGAAATCAACTGAAACCATACAACTATTTCAGGACTAGGTCTATTCACTTGTGCTCAAGCAATTACTGCTGAAATTATTTCTTTAATAAATCATAAGAATTTTGAAACAGTTATTAAAAGATTTGAATATCCTTCAATACATTTCTTTTATCATCAACTTCTTATCAACTCCTCTTTATCCCCTCCACCCCCCACCCTAAGATGCCCCCTGAAATGTGTTAGTTTCAGGGCTAGGAGAGAGTGTATTGTTTTCCCAATGCTCTTAGTTTTAACATATCAACTCCATTGTGAGGCAATACATATCTTTAATTCACCCATTTTTGAAGTTTTTTCTCTAGCAACCATAGACAATGTTCAATGTCTTTAAGAGACAATAGCATCATAACAATAAAACCTGTTTTCTACCAACAATATATATAGACAGCAATATATGTGGTTCTGAGTGTGATTATACAATAACATTGTTTTTTACCCATATCAATGTAGCAGATAGATGAATTCTTCATCAGTAAATTTTGGGAAATGTCAATGAAATATGCAACTTTCCTCTAGTTCTTAAAGGCTTCCTCCCACGCACTACATGATCCCAATTCTATTTTACAAATCTGTATAGACCAGCAGATATATACTGGAGCCAGAAACATGGAGATTTCAGGAGAGATGATCTCTTCAGGACCAGTGATGAGAATGATGATACTGGAAGGGTGGAAGGAAGGTGGAGTAGAAAGGGGGCACCAATTGTAGGGATCTACACATGACCTCCTCCCTGTGGTACAAACAGGGAAATGGGTGAAGGAATACATTGGACAGTATACAATATGACAAAATAATGATAATTTGTAAGTTATAAAGTGTTCATGAGGGAGGGGGAGTGGGAAGGCAGGGGAAATACTAGAAGCTGATACCAAGGACTTAAGTAGAAGGAGGATGTTTCAAGAATGATGAGGGCAGCAGATGTGCAAATATGGTTTGCATACAATAGATTATGTATCGACTGTGAAGAGTTATATGAGGCCCCAATAAAGTGATTTTTTAAAAAATCAAAAAAATATTTTGGGAAATGTATGCACAGTATTTTAGGACATAAAGTTCAAAACAAACTAACACTGAACTGAGGTGATATCATAGATCAATATTGTTTAGAAGAATAATGCTATCAAGATGTCTAAAGTCACCACATTAGTCAGAACTCAAATTCTCAATAACAGAAATCAATAACAACTGTCAGTGACTGAGTGGTCTTCACACTTTTAAAGAAAAAGTAGTTTTTTCATATCCGTTTTACCAGTTAAAATACTAATCTACCCTATGCATTTCTATATATTTTACATATTTTTCAAGGTAAATCTTAAATGTTTAATATCCTGTGCCACTGTCAGGAATCCTGAGCAGTAATTATTTCTTTGTGTATAAATTTTGACCAAGGAATAATCTCTAACACAGACTTTCAAATCCATGAGCACTGACAATGGTGAACAAATTGGAGTCTATCCCTGGGTTCCATAGAAGAAGGGCCTGGGCTGTAACTCGGGGGATGGATTCACTCATCAAGGATTTTAGGGGGAACATTTGTTTTATTTTGTTTTCATTACGGAATTTGACAAACTACTTTACAAAATATATTTTACAGGTTGCTCATTTCTTTAATTTTGGGGTAATACTTTCTTATTTATTGCTGGTTGCACAATAGTGCTGCAAGGCTTGTCATAAAGTATTAATGTGCATATGAAGGTCAAGGATGCCCTATCATACACAGGTCGTTATATATCAATACATTTGTGATGTTGTTACAGTGCTGAAACATTTTCATTTCCTGTGGTAAACAGCATTGCTATAAATTCTCAAATACACTCTTCATTTCTCCTGAGGGATTATTTCCTGAATTGTCCAGAATTCTCCAAAGATCTAGGAAATAACTGTTTCCTATGGTGAAGAACAATGGCCTTTAAGAACCCCTTGCTTCATCACACACTCAATGGTCCTGTTAAGCGCTTGATTCTATGGTTTAATTTGTATCCTATCCTCTCCTAAATATGGCACAATACCATGTTTCTTGGGTCATTATCCCATTGACAACAGAATAGCAATTCTAGAACTATGAGCATATGCATCCATTCTGGTTTGCTGTATTGATTGATTGATTGATTGATTGATTGATTGATTAGGAGATTTAGATTTTGTCCCCTGCATTTTACAAAATCTCATAAAGGCTACTATATTATAAGATATAGGCATTTTACTACCAATTTATTCTTTGGGGTCCAAGTTGGTTATTAAATTCTATTCAGTCAAGTCTGCTTTGTGATGATACCAAGTGTGTCAGAGTAGAACTGCCCTAGATGGAGTTTTCCAATGGCTGATTTTTAAGTAATTCACCAAGTCTTTCTCCTGAGGTACGTTTTGCTAGACTCAGATGAATTTATTAATCATTTGTACCATCCAGGGTCACCTGTTACTTCATTTTCCACTGAATACTGTGAAAAAAAATTAAGTGATTTACCCTTCATTGGATAGTTTCTATTAAATAAGAAACTGGTATGAAAAATATGGTATTGATTGTTACTTTTGAGCACCTGAGATGAATAGAGTAAGGCTGGAATAAAAATAGAAGCAGCCAATTTAAAAATATAGATAAAGAATTGGCACCTGGTTCCATCTTTCTGCCCAAGCCACTCTGTCCAACCTCTTACTGTCTCACTTCCTCGGCATCATCACCATCCACCAACCGTGTGCCCGATTCTGTTTGGCCCTGGGCAGCCTGAGGGGAAACCTCTGTTTGGAGATGGGATTTCTGCGGCCACGAAGGTCCTATAACAAACTTGACCAAGACGGTTCCATATACACAACAGAATGAAACACTGTAGACACCTGCTTCATCCTCACAATTGCTCCTATTGATGCAGTCAGTGTCAATCCTTTTTGTTAAGGACTTTCCTCTATTTTGCCACTCCTCCACTTCACCAAACATGATGTCATTCTCTAGGGGCTGGTCTCTTGGCAATATGTTCAAAATACACAAGATGAAATCTTGTTATTACTGTTTTTAGGAAGCATTCTGGCTTTACTTCTTTCAATATAGATCAGCTTTCCTTTTAGCAGGGCACGGTGCTTCCGATATTCTTCTGCACCATCACAATTCAATCGCATCCTTTCTTCTACGATCTTCCTTATTCAGTGTCCAAATTTCACATGTATGTGGTGCAAGAGATATTACCATGACTTGGATCAGTCACACCATAGTACCCAAAATAACATTCTTACTCTAAAATATTCTAAAGAGGTCTTGTTTAGCTGACTTACCTAATTCAATGCATGTCTGGATCTCTTGTCTGCTGTTTTCATGAATATTGTTTGTGGATCAAATCAAGACAAGATCTTTGATAACTTCAGCATTCTTGTGGTCCAACAAAAGTTTACTTGTACGTGGTATTAAGGATACCATTCTATAATTTGACTATTTTATTGCATTACCTATCTTTGGAATGGGCACAAGTGCAGATAGCTTCCAGTCAGCTGACCAAGTATTTGTCCTCCAAATTTCTTGCTATATTTCTGTTTCTTTTTTCAGCTCTCTGAAACATTTCAATGGGTACTCTGTTAATTTCTAGAGCCTTCTTTTTGACGAATGCATTCTTTGCAATTTGAACTTCCCCCTTCACCACCATTCCTTATTGTTCACATGCTACTTCCTCACATGGTGGCCTGAGGACTGGTTTTCTTGGTATGGATACTCTATGTTTTCTCCTGGTGTTTCTTGTATCATTCAGCATTTTGCCTATACAATCATTTGAGACATTTTTCCTTGTGTTCTTTAATATTCTGATATGTTGAGTATGTTCTTCTCTTTTGATTTTCTCATTTTACATCTTGATGATTTCCTTGCACTATTGGTCTTTGCCTTCTTCAGGTACGCTTTCGTATTTTTTATTCTGCCACTTGCCCTCATGCTTTCTTCCATGTGCTTTAGCTCCTTCATATTTAGAGAAAGTTTCTGAGCATCTCCTGACATCTATTTTGAGCTTATATTTCTTTTCTATCTTTTTAATCATTTTTTAAAATATTAATAGAAGCTTATTTTACTGGGGGCTCTTACAGCTTTTGCAAATCCATACATCATTTGTATCAAGCATGTTTGTACATATGTTGACACCATTATTTATAAACATTTACTTTTTATTTGAGCCCTTGCTATTGCCTCCTTTTTTGCCCCTCACTGGTTACCTCCGTAGCCCCTTGAAAAATCGCATATCGTGATTATTTTCATATCTGACACTGACCGCTGACTACCTTCCTCCATGCTTTCTGATGTCTGTTTCCTGTCACCGGGGTCAGGGTGGTGGAAATGTATTTGTCAATTATTGTGATTGGTTCCCCTATTCCTCTCCCCTCCCACCTTACCCTAACTTTGGACAAAGTCAATATAAGAAAATTAAAAGTAACAGCAACTGGGAAAAAAGAAAGTATACTATTCCCATCTCCCAGTGCCTAAATAGTTGTGTTCTGCTATCCATTTTGAGACTGGATATCTACATTTATTTCATTTACACTTGTGTAATATACTCATTTAACCTCCCTATTTCAGTGCCAATTTGTCTATGATATTTTTATCTCTGTTTAACAAAGCACTTTTATAAGCTGTACTTTGCATTTTATTTTACTGTCTTAAAGACTATCAAAGTTTGATTTTAATTTGCTCTCAAAAATATTCAAATTAGAATTTACATTTCCCAGTTCACTGTGTTGGCAATAATCAGCAGAATGAAATGGTAAATACAAGGAAATGCATCTTTTATGGTTGGATAAGCCCATCAATAAGAAACAGAAAAAAAAACTGCTCTCTTTTTTTAATAAGCTTGAGAAAGCATCTGTCTTACTACAAACATTATACTTCACCAACCATGTAAGAATTTATTTCTATTGTCATGATTTAGCTAGTTGAAAAATGACTTTTACCAACTTGCAAGTTACTTAGTGTTCTTATGAAAGGAGGTTTTCTTTATGTAAACCAATGGACTGTGATAGATAGTCATTTTATACAGTACAGATTCTGCAAGCACTTCCCTCACAATTTCTGTACCTCTTAAATGTCATGAGCATAAAGCCAATTAAGGATACTGGTGACTTATAAAGACTCTTCAATATATGCGGAATGAAAAAGACGGGAAATCTAGGAATATGACTCATTTGTCATTGTCAAAATTAAATGAAAAGTAGAGTTAATTTCTTAAAAGGAAGAGAGCAAAATTTCATTCAGCATGTGGTACAATTTATTTTAGAAAACATACTTATACTAAAATCAAAAACCATTTACTATCAGTCACTATGTATCAGAGTATAGTTCTGCCAATAGGGTTTCAGTAGCTGACTTTAAGAAGCTGCTAGGCGTCTCTTCTCTGGGTATCTCCTGCTGGGTTCAAACTGTAATCATTCTGGAAAGCAGCGGGATGTCCTAACCATGTTCTCCACCCAGGTTTACTCTCCATAGCTTTACTACATGAAGCACAGAGCAAGTTTAGCTAAAAAAAAAAAATCCCTATTCTCTATAGAGATTTTATTGGCACTAATTCAAGGACTAGGAGTATAAGCAACAGGTTACTTTCATGATAATATCTTTTGATCAGGCAAACAGAGATTACTATAAATTGCATTATATTTATTTCAAAGAACAAGTAGTTTAAAGTATTAAGAAAGAATTTTAGATGACATGATTGCTGTTTTCTGAAGAAAGCTAAAGAAGATCATTTAGCTAACTGGGCAGGAAAATAGATTACTAAGTTTAGTACTGGTTGAGATTAACTATTTGAAATATGTCACAGCAATTATCAGTTTTAGAGGACCATTGACAAGAACACAAAAAGGTAAAGTTTAAGAAAATCATAATTTAAATGTAATTATTGGCATGTGATTTAAAAGTGTACCGTATTTAAACATAAAAGAAAAAACATCAAGTGTATTGGTGGTATACAGCAAGATCCATGTTATTTCTTCACAAGTCTATGAGCCAATTATTTAGGCTAGGCACATCTGATTCTGTCATAGTTATTTTTGCTTTGCTTTTCCCCCATTCTATGTATGCATGTATTTATTTTGCTTTTATTGTTTTTGTTTTGTTCCATTTAACTTAACATGGTCATAGTTCTTTTTTTTTTTTTTTTTTTACTAAGACTTGTGGATCTTGGAGGACAAATGTAGTCTCTGTCTGCTCTTATAATCTTACCCTGTAGGTTTTCAAATACAGTTTTCACAGGACAACATTGTGTTTCAAGAGCACTGTAGAACTGTCGCTCAGCAGTTCTCAAATTCAGCTAGGCATGTGCTTCCAGCTCTCCCTCTTCTACAAACAAGGTGTGTTCCTTGAGTTGTCACATCCTAATCCTCCAATGTTGTTCTCTAATTTTGCTTCTTTTCGCTCTTGACAAGTTCTCAGTGCTTTTGATTTGTTCTCAGACATTTTCTCATTCACCAGATGAGACCTGGTGCTGCTGTGGGTTAAGTAAAACAGCTAACAATAAGATCGATGGTTCACATCCACTAGGTCTCCCCTGTAGAAATAATTAGTCAGTCCATAAAGATTCATAGTCTCAGAAACCTGGTGTAGGATCACTAAGTTTGAGAACTGGATTTATGGCTGTGGGCTTGGTTGGGGAGCTGGTCTGTATCTAAAATAAAAGTGTGTCCTCATACGCAGGTTTAATAGTTCAAAGGCCTCTTTCCATGTAATATTCTCACACAAGTCTTTTAGTCCAATAGTAAAATCTCCCTATTAACAAGGATGACATCTATGTGCCAAATTCTAATAAATTCCAGTCATCAACTAGTAATTTTTCTCTCTACTTTGTGTGGCCTGTGTGAGTTGTGCAACAATATTCTTAGTATCTGCAGAAGCCACTACTAAGCATTATTTTAAATTTTTCTGAGGTCTTAATATAGCTTTTCACAGTCACATTTAGATATTGGTCTTTTTGTTTTGTTTTGTTTGTTTGTTTGTTTGCTGTTTTGGGGGGCATCACTGCCCTCTGGTGGTGGGAGTAGGAGGATAGATATTGGTTTTTATGGAGTGTGGGATGAAGACAAAACTTTTCCTCAATTACTATACTCTAAAATATTAAGGAAGCAATTTTTCAATATTTAGTGTGTTAGCCATTCTCACTGACACTCCCAATTTTATGAGGTCTTTGTCTGACTCGTGATGAGGCTAAGATAGCTGATCCCCCTGATGCCCCCAGTTATCTGAGGGCTTTGCATGACTCAAGTTAGCAAGCATAGTGATCTGCTTCCCTTGAGGCCCATGGGTGGGACTCAAGAGTCATTGTCAATAACTCTAACAATGTAGACCTGTTCACCTACCCCCCCACCCACCCCCTCCCCCGGAGTCTGAAGTCCCTCCTTATCACATTCCTCTCCTCTTAGTCATGAGTCATCCATAAGCCATTATCACCTTATGGCCCTTAAGACAGCCCCCACTCCTTGCATGTCCTGACCAATGGCTAGAGAAATTATGTGTCCCCTGTGAGGCTACAAAAATGGGGGAAAAATAACGTTCACTCTCCCTCTGCATCTCCACGCAGACCACCATACAGGATAGAGGTGAGCATGTTACCCTGATGTTATGTATGTCTGACTCTTATTGTTACTGTATTTCTGTGTCATGATCTCTAAATTGTTATTATAATAAATAATAATTATCGCTGCACAGCTGCCTGTTGAACTCTTGCTGTAAGTGTATCAGAGGCCGGCCACCTCTGATAGTGGAGAAAATGACTGCTATTCTCTGTGTTTCTTTCAACATGGAGAGTTTAGAAATAATGACAGCATTCATTTCTAACCTAGCAAATGTTAGAACTTGAAAATCTTTATTTAAACCATTCTAGTGTAAAAACATTGTAGAGGTAGAGCCTAACACCCTCCATCTGTACATTGGAGAAAGGAGGAGGAGCACCAAGCTATTCCTTCAAGGTGGATTTCAGATATATTTCCAACCTCCAAATACCTTTACTAATTCTGAAGCAAACCATCCCCCTCATAGCACTCTGCTGAATTCAATAATCAGTTTCAAAAGTTAAATAACAATGATGGTGTTTACTGGGAGAAGCGAACAAGTCTAGTAATATAGACACTTGGTTTGTGATCAAGGAAGCATTCCAAAATGAAGAGAGACCTGATTCCTGAAATGAAAGATAGAGGATATTTTCAAAGTTATATGTCAGGCATGATGTGAATTGAAATTAAACATCTCTTCAGCTAAACCCATTAGATCTTTGTATGGTACATTATCATAGTCTTGTCTGGACAGTATAAGACAGTTAATGCAAACTCTGAGAAACCACTATGAGATAGGACCATCATTACTTTATGTTACATTTGAGGAAATAAAGGCAAAATGTAATGTAGAAAAATGGCCACGGTCTCCCAACTTTAGGAATGATGCTATTCATAGAATTGAATACTAATTCAAAGCCAGTCTTCCCAAATCTTATCCATTATTGTACAAAATAATCTATGTCTAAGAGAGAACTTAATATGTAATCAATACCTTTCTCTATTAAAGATTTTTAATGTAAGCACTAAAATAATGTCTCTAAGTTTTGATATTTTGACTGAAAAAATTCTCAAGGTTTAGAGAAAGGCAAGGTAACTACAATATAAACATTGTAACTATAGTGATAAAATTATAGATTTCAAAAAAAGTAGATGTCTGTGTTAGTCCAGGTAGACTAGAGAAATAAACTCATAGACATGCATATGGATATAAGGAAAAGATTTATATACAAGAGGAATGGAACATTGAGAAAGCACCCCAACCCAGCCCAGTCCAAGGTCACAAGTCTGATATTAGCCCATATATCTGATACCAGTCTATAAAGTCTCCTTCCAACTTACAAAGCATGTACAATGACACCAGGATGATCACAGGCCAGTGAGTACGTGATCTTGTGTGTACAGTGGCAGTAGAAACATTTCAGTGCTGGCAGGGGTCTCTCCATAGCCTCCCAAGCATCTCAACACTGGCAGGAGTCTCCATGTGGCTTCTCTGACCCCAGAGGTTTGACTCCATCAGGACAAGCCCATATGGCCTCTCATTCAGCTCATTCTTCCTCCAGGAATCAGTATCAGTCAGCATGTTGTCATCTCATCTTGTCAACAGTCAGTCATCTCAGAGATTCAGTACAGCCTCCCTTCTCCAATTGGGAAATGCTGTGAGATTTCCCAGAAATCTCAGGAGAAAGCCATGCTCACCCAGAGGACTCATTGGCTACTCATTGGCTCTCTCAAGATTGACAAGCTAGACTCCACCCCTACATCACAATCATGAAATTGACATCAAATACATAAATGCCAAATCAACTGAAATCCTTTTTCAGAGAAATAATTCTTATTTCAAAATACCAGCAACAAAAAGAGGAATATTAATTGGAGAAAGTGTGGCCATAAATACATGCTTGCGCTGTCATGTAATTATTAGCTACCAAATATGTGAATGAGAATGTTCACAGAAAACTAAGGAATAAACACATGAGAGTGGAAGCCAGGAGCATAAGCTGAGAGGTACGGCAGAACTACCAGTTTCAAAGGGACCTCTTCTGGTCCTGGGAGAAGAAACATATATTTCTCTGAGAAATATATAATCTAAATAAACATAAGACTTCTCTCAAATGTTTTTAAAAGCTTAAATTAATTCATGGAGATTCCTTTCAAAATTAAACTATACTTGTGACTGAAAATCTCAATCTTCAAAACTTATACAGTTTTAAAACAAGTTGTTGAAACTTACTGCTGGTGAGAATAGCACAAGGTGTCTCTGTGTTCCATCCCATTCCAAGTTGCTATGAGTCCCAAGAGCCTTGACATAAACCCCCTAACAAGAACAGTCATCATATCATAATGAAAGAATTAAATTTTAACTTTCATTAAGCTCAATATATCCTTAGCAAGAAAACAAAATGGCTAACCAATTAGATGAAGCCAGCACAATGACAGAACACTAATGTACAAATTAAAAATGCATTTGTAAAGAGAGGCTTATCTTCAATTCTGTGATGGGCTGTAACCAGGCTGCTGAGAAAATTTTGAGGAAAACCATTTTTCCACATAGAATGCCATAGATCAATCTAAACTATCTATAAATTTGAGTGTAAAGTTTACACAGATGAAGATAAGTGTTACAATTTTCTGCATGGAAAACCAAATCTTCACAACAGCAGCAATAGTAACATCTTGATAAATGGACATAAGATTGAGGTTATGGAGGATTTTGTCTAGTTTGGATCCATAATCAATGTCCCTGGAAGCAGCAATCAGGGAGTTGAAAGGACACCTTGCATTACAGTCTTCAAAAGTAAGTGCTGCAAATAAGGATGTCACTTAAAGGAGTAAGTGTGCCTGACTCATTCCATGGTCCTTTCAATCCCTGGTAGTCGCATGACAGTTGGGCTCAAAGTAAAGAAAACCCAAGAAGGATCATTGCCTTTCAATTGGTATGTTGGAGAAGAACATTGGAGTACCACGGGCTACCCAAAGAACAAACAAATCTCCCTTTGAAGGAGTATAGCAAAAATACTTCTTAGACTTAGGGGTAGCTAGACTTGTCTTGCGAACTTTGGACACATTGAAGGGATAAATGAGTCCTTGGAAAAGCACAGCGTCCTTGGAACAGTAGCAGACCTAGAAGAAGAGGAAGGACTTCAACAAAATGGATTGACACAATGATCGCGGCTGTGTGTTTTCTGTCCTAAAAGGTTCTCTTGTAAGTGGCAACCAACTTGGTGAAAATGAGCCACCACGAAATTGTCTCACTTCAAGATGGCTACAGGAGATATCTTTGTTTTCAGTTAGAGATGACCTCAGTGCTTGGTCATTTCGAATTATGTTCAATCAGCAAATCTAGGGCAGGAAAGCGGTACTGCACCCACCAGTGCAATGCGGACTACACTTTGGGGAAGCAGCTCTTAGCCAGTTTTATTTTAAATGTCTACAAACCAGACGCGAAGCTTTGCCGGAGCAGTCAGGTAAATGTTGGCCTGCTAACCACAAGATCTTCATTTCAAAAGAAGTCAATCACTCCCATAGATATTTACAACCTCTGCAATATTTTGAGTCAGAAAAGACTCAGTTGCAATGGGTTAGAGTTGTAGGTGCCCGTCTTCTGGTTTTGCGGCATCATATCTGACAATGCCCCACGTCTCTTCATAAGGTTTCCAGTGGCTAATCTCTCAGTTTAGCCCATCTTCCTAGTCGGTTCCTCATCGGAAGACTCCACCAGAGTCTGCTTACCATGAGTTACCCTGGTAGAATTTAAAGCATTTGTGGCACTATTTCCAAAATCACAGTGACACGCAAGCCACAAGTTTATGATAAGCTGACAGACAAGTTGCAGAGTTAGGATAGTAGGCAGATAAATTAGAAATTATTCATACAATATAGTACTTTCAGCTTATATTATAAATATAGATCCTTTTCAGAAATGTATTACAAATGTGGCATTGAACAAGTTGAGTTGCAAATGTATGCCTGCTGAAGTACACTCAATGTCAATGCTTACATAAACAAACACACACAAAAGTATACACATGTGTGTTCTGAATGCCTGATGCAATTACTAATGTAGACTACACACTAGTAAGTCTAATACAAAATAAGAACATTTAAATGTTTATGTTTTCATTGTCATCAAATTTTTCAGTACCATTGTAAAGAATGCTAATAATAGTGAAAATAAGTAAAGGAATGATAATTGAAATACTTTAATATACTTTTTTTTCACCCTGTCAAGCTTGTTGAAATCTTTTATACTAGCTTAAATGTAGTTCTGTCTAGTGACATTAGAAAAATTATTTCTGTCTACAACCTGGGATGAGATTTGCTCTCTAATGCCATTTTAATAACAGTGCAGTGTATCCATCTATGGCCTATTCCTTTTAGTGTAAATTGAGAAAACTATCATCCTATGCCATTAATTTAAGTACTTATCAATGAACTGAATTTAATTTACCTAAAACATTACTTGTTTACCTATAGCTTTGTTAAAAGCACAGTCTTATATATCTGTAATCTTTTTATCTAATGGAAATAGTTGATAATAAAACCCATTCATACAAAGTATATCATACATAGAAAATATTTTAAAATGCTAGATTTTTAATATTAATTACTAGACAGATTTTTTAATATATAATGCATACTGAAATTAGAATCGTTAGTTTTTAATTAACCATTTATTTTGTTTCCAGTCTGTGAGGGTTAATTTTTAAAAAAGAGAATGTGACAACTTCAAAATTAGTTTCCATCCTTATGATACTTTGATATATTTTGTCCTCAATCAATGATGATATGAAATCATAAAACTTTACATTTTAAGAGAATTAGAACTATGTTACATAAGATTTTAAGAGAATAAAGATATATTTCAATTATTTTTTTTAGAGATTAAAACATTTCAAGAAGTACAGTTGTTAAAATTACCACAAAAAACCAGCAAGTATTTTTCTAGGTTGAATGTTTAGAAAATGGGATTCCTAATTTTGGCAAGAATGATGTATCTATTGGAAGGAATGATTGTGAGGCCCAATATTAAAAAGATATTACTTTGACATTCTTGAGTGACTAGCTTTTGGCAAGAATGAATTTTCCTAGAAATGTTAATAATCAAAGTTCACAAATTTCAAAATTCCTTTACTTTTAAAAAATGCATCCTCTTAGTTCAAAGGGGGAAAAAATCGCATACACATTTAACAACTAAGAAAAAAATCTCAAAGGAGTACTTAACTTTTTACACAGCTCTTTAAAATGCAAAATTTTATGACTTAAGTGCAAGCTAGTAAAAAACATCATAAATTAATTTTTCTTCACCATGGAGTTGGAGCTTTAAATGAAAATTGAAAGTGGTCATAAAATGTTCTATTGGTTTCATACTTTTGAAAGCACTAGAGGTGAAAAGATTCTGTGATAATGTATAAATTTAAGGGTGGGTTTCACTTGACTAATTGGGGTGAATATGAAATATATGCATATTATTACAGCTTTGGTAGGAAAATATTAAATCTTTTGAAATAAGCAAAATTTAGAAAACCAGTCATTTTTGCTACTTTAAGTGATTAATTTGATTCATGCTTTCACTGAATTTTTAGCATCTCTATCTTTTACTGATTTCCACCTCATTATTATATTATGAAAGATAGTACCTGTAACTCTGTGGAATGTGTAGGTTGAATACAAGAGACTTTATAAGAGGGTGAGCTAAAGAATACATCTTTGAATTATTGCAGGAGAAGTTGTGGGGGGGAATGGCTGGAGACAAAAGAGGGAGAAAAAGATCTAAAATTGATTTTGGTGATGATTGCATACTCTTTTAAATATGCTTGGACCATTAATTTTGTGGGCCATGGATTATATGTCAATAAAACATATAACAAGTCCCGAAGAGGTCCTGATAGGTTTCAACTCCTACCTGGTGGTTAACAGGCCAAAGTTTACCTGGAAGTGCTACAAAGATTCTTTAGATAGATTGTATTAGAATAAAATAAACTATATGATAGAGTTAATCAGTAATGTATATAGAAAGCATATATGTTGAAAAATTACTAAAACAGTCAAAATGTAAGAAGAATATAAACAACCCATAAGAGAGAATGGTACAAGATGAATATTTTACAGTTTCTATGTTCAAACAATAATGTGCAAATGTTCCACATATATTTATGAGTAAACATATGTAGAGATTGATGCTAGTGTGAATAATAATCTATAAAGAAAATTCCCTAAAAAATGCTTGATTCCATGAGCCCAATAATCACAGTTCAAAAATTAAATATAAAGGCCATATTTTACAATTCTAATGCTACAACTATAAATCCCATAGACAGATTTAAGAACTATAATAGCAGCCAAAATATAATTTACAAATAAAGTAAATGGCTATTAACTTAGGCTCTAATCTATTAAATGTAACAAAATCTATTGAAATTATGGATGTTATGAGCATATGTATAGAGTTCTAAGCTATATATCTACAATAAATTTAAATACAAAAATATATGTTGCTACACTCAGTGTTACCAAGTTGACTCTGATTCAGAAGACCCGAGAGGAGAGTGTCGAACTGCCTCTCTCTTTCCAAGTCTAACTATTTATAAGAGTCAAACATCCCATTTTTTTCTCCCATGAAACAGATAAAGGTTTTAAACTTAGCACAGCACTCAAAACCCCATACAGAGTCAGGTTTTCCTCACAGAAACACTTGCAATCAACAGATAATGTGTATTTTAAATGACACGTTTTAAATGCTGTTTTAAAAAATTGCAGCCCCATTATGTTAGCTGTTAGATCCCTCATGTCAGTTCCAACCGAGAAAAGCACCATCTCACACACGACAGAAGGAAACTGCCCAGTCCGGCATCATCCTCACAACGTGTCTTATGCTTGAACTCCCTGTTGCATCCAAGGTATCAATCTATCTCCTGGAGTGTCTTCTCTCCTCCACAGCCCCTCTATGTTGCCTAAACATGACGTCTCTCTCCAGGGACTGATCTCTCCTGACAACACGTCCAATGTCCCTAAGAAACCTGGCCATCCTGAGCTCTACGGAGCACCCTGGCCTTACTGCTTCCAACACAGATCAGTTTGTCCTTTTACCAGCCAGGGGAACTGTAAATATTCTTCTGCAACACCACAATTTGGATGTAGAGATGCCTCTTCAGTTATCTTTATTCATTATTCAGCTTTCAGAGCCATGTTAGACGATTGAGAATGCCAGGGTGTACATCAGGGAGGCTTTATTCTTCAAAGGTCTGAAAAGGTCTTGTATTGCAGTTCTACCTAATACAATGCGTCTTTTGACCTCTTGACAGCTGCTTCCATGAGCGTTGACACCATTTCCCTCTTAACATTATTGTGTACCCCAGAGATTTTATTTTGGTCAATCATAATCCCTGATATTTGTTATATTTTATATTTTAGTTCTGCTATTTTTGAGAAATAAAAGATTAAACAAACATACTTCAATTATCTGTCAGAGCAATAGCCTAATTATACAGATTGCACCTTCCAGAACTGAACACGTAAGGAAGAATGCGATTGAGAAGGAAAAATGAGTTTTGATATTATTATGAAAGCAGTTCCAGTCTAACTGTTAGCAGGAAGAAAATCTAGAGATGTAATGAGGAGTTCCTGGAATGCACTGAATAATGATGGCATGGAAAATTTCATAATGGAAGATCTACATATTTTTAAGTAGCAGTTCCTCATTGCTAAAATTTTGTTTACAATTTAATCATACATGTATTACTTTGAAATGAAAGTGAAATTTTTGTTAAAAATAATAAAATTAACAATAGTGAAACTGAGCTATTGTGTAGATTCCATGAATTTTCCTTCTCGCTATGCTATGGAATATGATGCTAAATTAATTTCCCTCTGGTTCCCCATCCCCTACTTTCATGTCTGTTTTTATATGTAATCTGACTTTTTGTCTCTGTACCCTTTTTTAATGCTTTCTTTTTTTAATTAAAATTAAGATGACTTCCACATATTACATTTTCCACAAGATTTTTTTCAGTGATCCAAAGCCTACTCTCTACCTGAAAAATGAAACCACTGAGATCCAGTTAACTCCAACTCATAGAAACTGGACATATATTTCTGAAACTGTAAATCTTTATAGGCACAGACAGCCGAATCTTCCTATCTTGGATGCCTCGTGGATTTGAATAGTTCATCTTAAGGTTGGTCCAACAATTAGCCAACAGCCCACCTTCTTATCTCGCAGTAATCAAACCCACGACCCTCAAATCCATGCTGACTCACGGCAACCCTAGAGGAGAGAGTAAAACTGCTCTTGTACGTGTCCAAGGCCATCAATGTTGGGAGGAGGACAGTCCCCCGGGAGCGACTGCTACATGGTGGCCTTGACCTCAGCAGTCCAGTGCCTCCCAGTGCACCACCAGAGTCACGCTACCTCCTCACTAGATGCTCTCAATTTAATGAGAAAACAGCAAATGTGTCTTGTGGTTATCTTGTGTGTGCTCCCTACATTGGATGGCTCAGTAACTTGATTCTCTTTTTATAAATTCAATACATTACAGAAAAGTTCATTTTATCAAATCCATCTTGGAGGCTGCATGGAAGCCTCCATCATAGCAGAAACCATTCTAACTTTTCCAGCCTACAGTGACTTGACCCTTGTTGCAGGACATAATGGAGTCTTATTCATTAAATTTATTCTCTTTTTCTATCTCCCTAGTTAGGGTAGCATAAAAATAGAGGATAGAATATTTTTACTGTAATTTATTTTCTTCTCCACAATATTTCAGATTCCTCAATATTTATTGTATGCTTGCTAACTAACTGTTCTTTTAATCGTTTCTTTAATATCTGCTAATTTTAAAACAACATGACTTACAGAGGTTAACAAATGATGCTGCTACATCCATTATAATCGAGGGAAAAAAACTCATAGTATTAAAATAAAAATGACAGTATCTTGAATAAAGTTTTTATCAGCTCATGAAATGTGAATTGGTAGTGCTATAAATGTAAGATCAGAGATTATTCAAGTATAGTTTTCTTGAAGAGTGAATTTTTAATTCTAAATTGTAAGAAAAAAAAGCAAATTTAGAAAATAGGCTTATTTGTCTTTTGTGTTACTTTTTACCACTGTTGCTGGTGCAAAATTCAGTTTACAACAGTCAATAAAAAAATTACTTAAATGTCCTAATGAAAAAATGGCAAAAGGAATGGCCAAAACATTAACAAAAGTTCAATTGGGATACAGATGAAATAACTCCCTAGAAATTGAGACAATGTTCCAAGACTTCTGGTAATTTTATTATTAAATATTCCATTGTCAACCAACATCATTAATCTTTCAAAAATGACCATGCTGGTTTTCCCATGGTTCTTGCTCTTTTTGAACTAACAGATGGTATATATTTAGCCTGAAAGGTTCTTTTTTTCCCAACTGGTATCTCTAAGCATGTCTGTATATTTCACATGACTTGTCCTTGTCCACTACTGTATAACCTGATACACACACACACACACACACACACACACACAAAATAAATGTCCGTTATGTTTTGCTATTTCTCTAGACTACATTGACCTTTTGCAAACTTTCCCCCTCTCTCTCTCCTCTCTCTCTCTCTCTCTCTCTCTCTCTCTCTCTCTCTCTCTCTCTCTCTCTCATCTTTATTGAGTCGCAGTTTGCTATTTTTTAAGTTATAATGACCATGGTAATAATCTCTTTTAAGAAAAGTAATGTCAAATCTGGCCAAGGAGTTGGAAGTTGATAATATATATTGTTCAGTTATTTCATTATGCTATTCAACATAATTCCCACCCATCCTCCCTCCTTCTCCTTCAATGTATTCCCACAGGTTTCTGCATTCTCTGAATGGCTGAGATGTTTTAGAGAAGATCAGGAAAGTTTGAGAGAGTTTCCCATGTGTTAGTGGTTGCTGCTTAGTCCAAAATGTGAAGTTCAGACAGGGGTAAGCTCGATACTGGGTCCAGAGAATGTGTTCTACTAGTAATGAAAGCATATCTTCATTGTCTAAGAGGGTTCATGCTTAAGCAGTCGGATGGCATTGTAGGAAATCCTGTTCACAATTAGTCACAGGAAAATCCTACTGGAATCTACCTCTACCTTCTTATTAGATCATGTAAGGAAAGATCTTTTGGTGTGTATTATGTTGAGTATTAATAATGCAATCAAATTAACATATAACCCTTTATGTATTTAAAGATAATCAATTATTAAAATTATTCTCTATCAATGAAATGTATCTTATTTATACCCATAGGACCTGCGGCCCTAGCAGGATGTTTTCAATAAACACTGGTCTCCTAATATTCTTTATGAAGCTTTTTCTAAAGGACACTCAGAAGCAACTTCTCTCCTCTTAGCTGTAGTATGTCATTCTTTATATCTAATATAAGTAATAGCTACCAAGATAGTCATTTTAAAAAGGGTGTGATTTAAACCCTCTTCTCAGGTCAGATTTAATCTCATTCTTTTCATGTTTGTTAGCAGATGAAGCCTTTAAAAATGGGACTATAATCAGAGGTCAGAATTATATCGCTTAAGATATTATGATCTGAAGGGTCATACTAATTGACTATAATTCAATGATCAAATGCACTACTCAACTACACTTAGATAGAAAGATCAAATTACCACTAAAATACATAATTTATATATCAAAATTATAAAAATCTATCTTATGTTGCAGGCATCATGTAAAATATTAAAAGTACAGCATCATCATACATACAGCAATGTAATTGAATCTAATGGGATCCCTGCCCTACATGCACAGAGATGCAACCTCTGTACACTGATCTTTAATAAAGAAAAAGTAGATTTACTACAAAACACTTGGAACCAGGAGAAAGCTCCTTTATATCTGTATCTCAGAGTAGCTGGGTTTTTCTAATTCTAAAGATGGGTTATTTAAAAGATTAAGACAGCATTTTTATATTAAATGCAGTCAATTTAACTTTCTCTGAGTGGTTTTCATCATTCTGACACTCAACCCACTGCACTATCAGTTAGGCTTTAAAGTTATAATAGTGAAGATCTTTCCCACCTAGACATTAACATTCCAGAGGACTTGAAATACTTATGTGTACGCTGTGCATATATTTTTTAGAAATAGGTAAGTCAGAAATAAAGAAACATTATTTTAATACTTTTTTATTCAAATAGCAAATCACTTTTATGTATTTGCTTTTTGCTCACTAAATGCAGAAAGTTATTTCAAAACATATTATTTTACATTCATGTTTAACTCTATATCTATCTGCATTATCTCAATGGTAAGAAGTTCTACAAGAAAAAAGTATATGGAATGCATAAACTATTACTTTAATTATATTAGTAGCAACAGCAAAACCAGAGCTACAAAAGAGAAAACAATTGAAAGGATATTAGCCAAAGATTGGAAAATGACACATATGCATTTCACTATGACATTTTATTTTTGAAATTTGCATTTTGTTATTTCAATCATGACAAAAATTGCAATCCCTCTATTGTGATTCCTGTCTTCCAGAAAGTCATATTAGATCACACTTTTCAATTCTTAAAAAATATAATGTTAATTTTTGTATTAGATTTTGGTGAAAATTTTCATATTGTTAATTCAAAATACACTAAACATCTCTGTTAGACTAGCTAAAATTTAAAACACTAACAGCACCAAATGCTAGCCAGAATAAGCAACAATGGAATACATGCAAATGATCTGAAATGGTGAGTTCACATGATTGTTTATAGCTTACTAATTTATAACTGTCCCCCAAACAGAAACAATCAGTCTGTCTTTCAATAGATGAATGAATGAATAAAAAATGGTAAATCCACACAATAAAACAACAGATTAAGCCAAACTGTATTGCTACGATACCAAGGAAACATTGCTAAACAAAGATATCAAAGTGTGAAAAG